>MU736865.1:20538-35946 GCA_026770625.1 Nicotiana glauca | reverse complement strand
GGGGGGGGGGGGGATGTTAAAGTAAAGTGCAAGGTTCAAATCTTGAAAATGTTACATCAAGGGCATGATTTTCTATTTATTTAAGATGAATCATAGCTGTGATGAGAATACATGGATTATGTTTCAACATGTGGTACACTAATGGATTGTCGATCAATGGACACATTGATACTTCAGATGTGGATATTTCAAATTGGTAATTTAGAACAGTTAATGGATTCACTATTTAGTATTCTCTTTGCATTGAACTTGTGAAGTTGACACCCCTTCGCCAAAAAATTAAGCTATGTTGCTAGGTAATTTTTATACATACTCTATATTGAAACCCCTTTACTTTTTTGTATGGTTACTTCTTTATGTTTTGACACTATCCGCCACTGTTTCCTTTAGCTGTAGTTAAGCTAATAGTCAAAGATGTTTGTTCCACCTTCCTACTTTCGAGTGGTAAGTATTTATACATCTGCGGCATTGAACAGTTTAGAATGAAAGCCAGTTTGCGATCAATACTTATTCTGGAGACCACTGATTGTTTTGTTTCAGTTTTTCTTGCCATTATGTGCATTGCTTGTGCCTTGTAGTATTACTTTGGGCAGGGCATAAGTTTTTTGTTGCTGATGCATTAATGTATGCCATAACTCTAGTAGTAAATCTGCTGTTATGAAAGAACAGTAACAATTTGATAGCTTCTATTATCAACTGAGAAAAGAAAGTTGTATAGACTGGTTGAGGTAAAGAAAAAGCAAAATGGAGGATTACATAGCCAACAGGTTTTCCAGAATGGACAGCTGAATGTTTCTCACTCTCGCCGTTGCATAAGCATGTTATGACGTAGTTATGACCTAGGCTATGAGTTTATGAGTATATTCACTCATGTCGCACCTGTTTGGCACGGGTAGTTCAAGGTAAATGAAGGATCCACGTAATATAGGTCATGTCTATAAGCTAGGCTCCGAGAGACTGGAAAATCGAAATTCAGTTTCAGGACCTCTATATGTTATCTTTCTTGATGAATGTTGCGCAAACGATTCCATTAGTTTGAAAGGATTTGAGTGAAGCAAAGGATGTTTGTTTTAGCACTCAGGCAGTTTATGACTCTATTTCAAAAACAATGTCTTAAAGTAATTGTTCATGGACTGAAGAGGACAGGGAAGTTTTTTGCTTTGTGAAGTCTTGCCTTTACCATTAATAAGGAGGTGTCCATATCATGTTCTTGTTTACTTCAAGAGCAGGACTTTCTGTTGCTGAAATTAGTATTTTAGGGAGTGACTTGCACCTAATTTATGTGATCGTGTGTCCTGGACCTTTCTTTCTTTTCCCAAATTGCATCCTTTTCTTGATTTGAGAAAAAGAAATAATATGTATTCATGCACCCTAAGCGTGTGGCCTAGTGGTTTGTAATGTGGTCTGAAATCTTGGAGACAGAGATCAATCTCAGTGGAGACCTGACATCGTTCTTATTTGCTTAAGCCTTTATGGGCGTTTACCTAGTATCTATGGTGGTGCAAGCTAACAACAACAACCCAGTGAAATCTCACAAGTAGGGTCAGGGGAGGATAGTGAGTACGCAAACCTTACCCCTACCTCGAGGGAGTAGAGAGGCTGTTTCCAAAAGATTCTCGACTCAAAAAAACGAAAAGAGACAAATACATTAGTATTAAACAGAAACGATAGAAATAATAACAGTGATATAAGAACTAGAAAGTAAATGAAAAGCAATAACAATAACAAGTAAATAAGGCCCGATACATTGAAAACGGAAGAATAGTGTGAACACAACATTCTTCCGTATAACTTCATTCTTAATCTTATTCATCCTAGTGTACCCGCACATCCACCTCAGCATCCTCATTTCTGCTACTTTCATCTTCTGGGTATGTGAGTTTTAATTGGCCAACACTCTTCCTCATACAACATGGCTGGTCTAACTACCACTCTATAAAACTTACCTTTGAGCAACAATGGCACTTTTTTGTCACACAGGACTCCAGATGCTAATCTGCATTTCACACCCTTATACAGTGTGTGACATCCTCGTCGATCTCTCCATCCCCCGGATAACCGACCCTAGGTACTTGAAACTGCCTCTCTTGGGGATGAACTGTGATTCAAGCCTCACATCCATGCCGCTTCCCTCGACTCGGCGCTGAACTTGCACTCCAGGAATTTTATCTTAGTCCTTCTTAACTTGAAACCCTTAGACTCAAGTACATGTATCCAAACCTCCAGCCTCTCGTTAACACCGCCTCACGTCTTATCATTCATAACTATGTCGTTAGCGAATAACATATACCATGGCACCTCCCCTTGAATATGATGTGTCAGTGTGTCCGTCACCAGGGTAAATAAGAATGAGCCGAGCGCAGATCCTTGGAGCAGCCCCATAACAACCGAAAAATCATCAGAGTCTTCTCCCACTGTACTAACTCGAGTTTTAGCTCCATCATACATGTCCTTAATCACCCTAATGTAAGTGACCGACACACCTTTTGCCTCCCGAAATATCCAAAGAACCTCCCTAGGCACCTTGTCATACGCTTTCTCCAGGTCAATAAACACGATATGCATATCCTTCTTCTTATTCATGTACTGCTCCACCAATCTCCTAATAAGGTAGATAGTTTCTGTAGTCTAACGATCCGACATGAACCCTAACTAGCTATCGGATATAGTCACCGTCCTCCTCACCCTTGCATCTACCACCCTCTCCCAAACTTTCATTGTATGACTTAGTAACTTGATATCCCTATAGTTGTGGTAAAATAGTTGTGCACACAAATTAGCCTGAACACCATCACTATACAAAATAAAAAGGAAATAATCTGTATTTATTTGATTTTAAAACCCTCTCCACAGTATATACAAAATAAAAGAAGCCAGGTATGGCAATTGTTTTTTTCTGTTGAGAAGGTAACATATTTGTATATTAATATAAAGACTTCACTAAAATTGTGAAATCACTCATAATTATAATATAAGTGCCCATACAAAACTACACAAAAAGGACACTTGTCACCATGGTCTTCTTACAATGAATCAAGGGCATCTAAAATAAATTCACTATCCTCCAAAAGTTTTCCTACCAAAAATAAAAAAGAGCTAAATATTTCATCTTTGTCTTCTGGATGTTGTTGAACTTCTCTTCAAAGCATCTTTGATTTCTCTCTTCCAGTCTGTCCACCATATACAAGCTCGGAAAATTCTCCATCTTTCTTTGTCTCTCGAAAGTGTACCCTCTTTATTCTAGCTAGCTAGAATATCAGGGATTCTTCCCGGCATTGCCCATGTAATTTCCCCTTAGACTGATGAAAATCCTTCATATCTGTATAGTGAAATTGCAATATAAAAAGATATGGCTAATTGTCTCTACCTTCTCACCACATAAGTAACACCTAAAACACAGCTGGAATCCTTTTTTTATTAGGTTGTCTTGTGTTAGACCTGCTTCTTTAGCTAATAACCATGTAAAACAAGCAACCTTGTATGGAATTTTTACTTTTCATATCATCTTCCATAGCCAGTAGCCAATTTGATTATTGGCTAGGTTGTATTCCCTGTGAGCGCTCTTTACTGAGAACTTCCCATGTTCATTCCCTTGCCATATGATAAGATCTTAGCTAGCATTGATGCCACTAAACTGTTCCAATGTCCTATAGAATTCAATTACTCTGTCAACCTCTCAATCATTTAGCATTCTTTCGAAAGTGAGGTCCCATCTCTGAGCTGTCCATACCTCTTATAGAGTTGCTTGTTGTTGCTGATTCAGATCATGGATGTAAGGGAAAATTCCCCTCAAATGTTCCTTGTCCTAGCCAATTGTCATTCCATAGTGATATTTTGCTTCCATTTTCAACTTTGAACTTTGATTTGTTGATCACTTTTGCCATAAGTTTCTGATTGACCTCCACAAGCTGACACCATATGTGTTTCTCACTGGCTTGGATGTCCAGTTCCCTTCCTTTCCAGATTTCTCCCTAATAACCTCTGACCACAAAGTTTGTTCATCTGCTGCTAGTTTCCATAGCCACTTCATCATCAAACTCTAGTTCTGCACTTTCAAATTTTTTATTCCCAGTTCCCCTTCCTTTTTGCTGATTGTCAGATCATTCCATCTAACCAGATGGAACTTCTTTTACTCACTGTTATCTTTCCACATGAAGTTCCTTCTTAGAGCATCAATTCCCTTCACTACATAGGCTGGAATTGGGAACAGAGACATCATGTATGTAGGCATGGCATCAAGAACTGAATTGATTTAAATCAGTTTACCCGACACGGATAAGTACTGATTCTTCCAATTTGCTAGTTTATTCTCACATTTCTCTAGCATAGTATTCCATATACCTTTAGATTTGCTTTTTGCACCCAAAGACATCCCCAAGTATACAGTAGGAAGTTCCCCTACTCTCCCCCCAGGAATGTTAGCTAAACTTTAGATTTCTAGTACCTCATTAACAGAGTAGATGGAACTTTTCTGCCAGCTAACACTAAGGTACCTTTACTTGTTCTCTTTTAGCTTCACATAACACTAAGGTATCATCAACATATTGTAGATGTGTTATCCTCTTGTAACTATCAGCCTTGCTACTCACTTTAAAGCCTCTAATCCAATCCTTTGTTTGAGCTACCTTTAACAAGTCATTCAATCCTTCCATGGCGATAATGAACAGAAAAGGGGAGAGAAGATCCCCTTGTCTTAGCCCCCTCTAAGAAGGAAAGAAACTAGCTGGTGCACCATTGATCGAAACTGAGTAACTTACTGTAGAAATGCAGTACCTTATCCACCTAATCCACCTTTCTCCAAAGCCTATCCTTCCTAGCATATCAAGAAGATATTTCCAATTCAAATGGTCATATGCTTTCTCAATGTCCAGTTTGCATAATATCCCAGGTTCTTTAGTTGATTTCCTTGTGTCAATGCATTTATTAGCTACTAGGACTGTATCCATGATCTGTCTGCCTTTAATGAATGCCATCTATTGTGAGTCCACCAGCTTGTTGATCACCTTTTTTAGCCTCTCAGTTAGTAACTTGGAGATGATCTTGTATATACTACCTATCAAGCTAATAGGCCTAAAGTCTCTTAACTCTTTGGCTCCCACCTTCTTAGGAATGAAAGCCACAAAAGTGGCATTCATACTATTTTCAAAGACTCCTTGGTTGTGGAAGTTCTGAACTGCTGCTACTACATCTTTACCGGGCCTTTGCGAGGTTCGTTCATTTCTTCGGGTGTTCTCCTGGGATGGTTAAGGCTCAACTCTGCTAGGAGCGTGGCTTTGGCTATGTAATTGGCTATTTCCACATGTTGAACTTGTAACATTTCGAAAATCACCCGCAAATCAATCTCATCGCCTTCACTGTTGTGCGTACCCTAGTTATCGACCTGGCTCCTCCATGAACTTTATTTTATGGGTCTGTGGGCAAGTAAGCGTCGATTGCCACATAGGAGTTGGCATTGATTGGGTCCACGACCAGGGTCCCGTTGGGGTCAGCAGGGGGAACCTCGTTGTTGGGCACTATACTGCTATTCTCGCCATGGTGGCCAAACTCAACATCAACGTTCAAGTGAGCAGATTGAGAGTTCGACATTCTAAAATTTATCTAAAATTAAAATCTCAAAGAAAAAGAGTAAAGCAGGGTGCATTATGAAAATTTGTATCAAATTACCACTATTATCCTTAGTCCCACGGTGTGCACCAAACTGTTTACCCTCAAAAGCGGATAATAATTGAATTTATATGTGGTTTTAAAGAAATACGGATTAATTCAATACAAATAATTAATAGCATTAGATTAAACAGATAAAAGACGTAATAAATTGCTAAACCAATAGTGAGGGTGATTCCAGACTCAATAGTGGCTTAATAAAATGCTTGCCTTTGATCTCGGGCTCACAGTAATGGAGAATTGATGAACAAAAGTATGAACAGAGAAAATAATAGTATATTGCATTGATGTGCGTGTTACAATACCCCTCATGAATAGTTAGATTCCCCTTTATATAGTAGGGGAGTTTCACCCTAAGTACAATTCTAAAAAAGGGTAAAAATCTTTCTTCTTGCTAATCACTTATCCATTGCTGATATGAGCCAAGAATTACACCGTGACATCCGGTTGGGCACGAATATTACAGCCTTTTGTTAGTCGTGCACGATTTTCTGGTAATGCTCTCCGAAGTTTTGGGATTTGAATCGGATCTGGGGGTCGTGGCCCCGATTCTTCCGAGGGCAGGTGTTTTTCCCGAATCTCGACACGAGGGGCTCCTTGCCCCGATTCCGATTTCTAACAGTCACGTCTCTACTTCATTTGCTTCACCGAGAACCAAGGTGTCCAACAAACTCGGTTTCACCCGTATACAATGTGGTTACGTAAGTATTTTTATTCTAAGAGTATTTATGTCCTTAAACAATTTTTATGTTTGTATAGAGCCGTCAAAATGGGCTTAGCCCATAAGGCCCACCCAACCCAGCCCGCTACTTGGGTAGGGTTGGACTAGGATTTTTTGAGTCCATTTAAAGCTGAGGCTTATAAGCCTAGCCCAAGTCAGCCCGCTAGCCCTTGTGGCTTGATAGAGGCTGGGCCTGAGTCGGCCCGTGGTCTAAAAATTAATAAATTAATTAACTACTAAATATTTAATATTTAAAAAAGTAAAAATTAAAAAAACTATTAACTATAATCCCTATTCCCTAACCCTAGATTCCTCATTTGCCCTTCCATATCAACTAGAATTTATATTTTTGACATGCATGTAATATGACAAAATTAGTTTTCTTTTGCTTAATTAATCACGAACTCGAAAAGTTTTAGTTGGCCAATAATAATTATTTTTCAAAAGAAACTATTACTTTAAGTGGCCAATAATCTGTTTGGATTACTTTAATATACTATTAATATTTAAATTGCTCTTTAGTATAGGAAAAGATCAATTTTGAATACACCAAAAAAAAATTAATCACTAGCAAATTTCAGAAATTTTTAAAAATTTATGGACTATAATGATGAAATCAGCAAATGATATTAATTCTAAATTAAAAAATCTCAGCATTAAAACTCATTGAAGCAATCCCTGAATCTGAGGAAAATTAAAGAAAAGCATTATAAAAATATTCATGTAACTTTAAAAAAGAAGAATTAGATATATAGAGAATTTACATTTCAATTACGAGATTCCTCGTCAAATATCAAGTTTTTTTAACGCTCTAAACAAACATAAATTATTTACATGAATAATGGACTATGTCGCGAAAAAATATTTAAGGATTTAAAGAATTTTTTTTTCTTAAAAAAAAAAATAAAGTGCCGGCCCGCCCTAGCCCCCGGTCCTCTTAGGGTTGGGTTGGGCGAGCCATTTTAAGGCCCATTTATGTGGCGGCCCTGTCCGTCTTAGCCCATCAAATTCAAAAGCTCACGAGGTTTGGGTTGAACTGGGCAGACCCATTTTGACAGCTCTATGTTTGTATTGATAATGTACACACTTCTATTTCGTATTACATTACATAAAATAATGTATGCAGACTTTTATGCATAACTTGGTGCACGTATTATTTAACATCAGTAACCAACCTATATTAGTTATGCGATGAAAGAAATTTTCCTACACGGAAAAAACCTTGTATTAAATTATACGAGTATTATTTTCTCTATTTTCTTCAAACACATGACTCCGAATTACTTGTGGACACGGGGCCGAATTATATGTTATCAAGGGTGGTCACCAGACTATTTTTGCCAAAAAATTACATTGTATATAGAGTGAAATGTTATTTATTACTGATAAAAAAATAAATTTTGAACATTCTTGCACAGTCCACCGACCAAGGGTATTTAAAATTTGAACACCTTTATTAAATTTCCTGACTTAGTCACTACGAATTTGTTATATGTTTATATAATATAAGCATGTGATTATTTTTAACCGTCTTCTAACATTTGTATAACGTCTCATTTGTGCCCATAAATATTTTTAATTTATTGAACTATAAAAATATGTCTTCATCCAGTGGTCAATTCTAGTTAGTCATTCTCCATACGATAAGGTAATTTAGATAGACAAAACGTAAAAACTAAGGTGAATGAAAATACATCTTTGGACTTGGAGCAAAAGTTAAAATTTGTGTACCACTGCGTTTTAATTTTGTTTAATTTCTTTTTTCTTTGGGGGTGATTCTTTTATTCTTTTGCTGATACCCTATGACGAACCCTAAATTATCAACCTAAGCAGTACACGTGGCCTCTAGCAGTATTTTCCCGCGAATCAAAAAGTTTTATTTTTCTTTGTATGTCACAGGCCCAGTAATTAAGTCTGATGGATTACTGTAAATTTCTCGAAGAGATCGGTTAAAAGAAGCGCGAAAAATTGCCAGAAAGGTGTTAAAATGAGTAATTATATTAACTGTGACCAAGGTGAGATTAAAGAAAGAAGTATTAAGAAAAGATTCAGATCTTTAAGGTGAGGAAGAAGAGATGAACAGAGTAAAAATAAAAAGGAAATATTAGTTCATAATATATATATATATATATATATATATATATTTGTGAATATAATTATTTTTTATTGACCGGTCAAATGTATAAATTGCTTATTTATTTAGTTAGGCTTATCTTATATCTTTACCAAAGACAGAAACAATTAATAATTTGTTGTAAAAAAATTCCTTTGAAGTTTTTCAATTCTCGCATGTACTTGTACCATACTTTAGAGTTTAGAGTAACTAGAAAGTACTATTTATTTTTCTTGATGTTTTGGCTACTTGAACTGTTTTCATTTAATGTAATATTTTTTTTAAATTTTTATTTAAATAATATATTACCAAATATATCTTTAATAACATGATTTTATAGTAATGCATATTTAAAAATTAAAATTATAAGTTTCAAAAATATTTTTTTCTTACGCACTGTACTTGTTCAAATACCGCTACGTAACTAATACATACGAAGTAACATACTATGAGATCAGCTCTAGATAAGCTAACTGATTTGAGAAAATTGAGTATTTTACAAGTACTAATTTTATAGGTTAACATTGCACGATAGTATTTATATTAAAACTGGTTATTTAAAAGTCCTGCCATAACAAAGATAAAAAGGAACAAAGGAAGGAACAAAGATGGTACATCCACAGCGTTATGCATAGAATTGTTCATCAAACATTCTCCCGAGAGAGAATGTATTTTATTCCTGTCCTTTTTCGAAGCCAGAGACTTTAGATAATTAGCAAGTTCCATCGGACGGAAAAGTAGATGATATCCGATAGAGAACGAGAGGGAAACAATCCTCCTCCTTTGGGGATCATCGAAGGGGGCCGAATGTTTATGTCCCAAATTCCCATGAACTAGGGACTGGGGAATGGGGACATCCTCCCCTCGAACGACTACGGCCGGTGGAGATGATGTAGCAGTTAATGGTGGTGAAGGCAATGTTGGCGAAGAAGGTGATGAAGCTGATGGCATTGTACGTTGAGAAGGAGCTACGGCAAAAGCAGTGCTGGTTATTGGTTGCTCATCAACCGAAGACGGAAAAGACCCGGTACCCAGTCTCACGGTACCGGGAATGATGATTGGGACTCGGAAGCGGGAGTTAGCATCTTCTACTACATCATATTCCCCCTAGAGCGTCGGGATGTCGTCCTCGGTTGGCGTAACTAGCTCAACAGACTGAGCATTCTGTTCAGCTGACGAAGGTTGTCATCTTGTATGTAGAGAAGTCCCCTCATAATTGGCCCCTCCATCATTGTCGATCACCAGTGTCTATGGCAGGCACGGCGTGACGCTCGTCACCACAATGCCCACAGTTGGCTCAGGCGTGGTGCTCTTCGCCTTCTTATTTTTCCCTCGGCCACGGATGAATGTCGTCTTTTTGGTTGCTTGTTGTCCGGCTTGGGACTCCAAAAGGAAGAACTTGTAACGAAAGCAGGCCCGACGACACCCGTTTGGGCAAAAGCCTCCAGTAGTAACCTTGCTGCATTAGCAGGATCAGCCAAAATGTCCCTCTCGTGAACGACAACAGAGCCCTGTGGAAGACCTGAATTCAACATGAAAGAAGAGTTAGCCAATTTTCATATACAAAAAGAAAAGGCAAGGTAAGTTCAGCCTACCATAATTGTTGGTCTTCCCCCCGTATTTGAGAGCCAGTTCTTTTCACTTGCGAGTCTTAAGCATAGTAACAACTAAAATATTCTGGACCCACTAGTCCAAGACTTCAACCCTTGATGGTGTTCACCGAGTTGCTAAAATAGTTAAAGGAGAGAGATCGGTAATAACATGGGACAGTCTTTAACTAGAAGGAAAAACAAACGATAAACTTACAACTACGGTTCCATGATTCAGAAAAGGATGGAGTCGTGGCCGGGATGATATCCCTGGTGGCAACTACAATGAATCCCTCCATCCATCCACGATTGTTATCATTATCCATGTTGGTTAGCAAAGAATGGTGATCGTGTTTACTATAATTTAACATTTTCCCACGGTAAATCTTGGTGGAATAAAGGTTTCTCAACCAAGCCAGGGACATCTCTTCTCCAATCTCCTGGCATAGACGCCGAAAACAAGCAACTGTCTGTCATACAAAAGGGATCACAAGTACCAAGCATACTTGGTACGGATGCAAAACTCCATGATAACGGAGTCTAGTTCCCAGATCAATAAGAACGGGCCCAGAGTGAATAGATACGTGTAAACATATGTAAAACCATTTTTTGTGAGGGTTACCCGCTCCGCCAAGTCAGGAGCGATGATGTTCAAATCTTGACAACGACTATCTTCCTTCACAACAGGGATGCTAGAAGGACAGATAAAAGAAGGATACATGCCAATAGCCCATGTGCGGGGGTTAGCAGAAGGGTACTTCTCTTTGAAGTCTTTAGTGATAGTAAGTTGTCTAGGAATGATAGTGCTCACCGTGGGAAGAGCATCATCATCAACACTTCCTTTGTTCTTTGAAGCACTTGATTTCTGGAAGAAGAGGCCATTGTTATCAGAAGGAATCGGAGAAAGGGTTTTTTTTCACTGAAGAAGAAGATTAGAGGGAGTTGAAAATAAGTGTGAGTTGAGTAAAGAGAATTTAAGAGAGCTTGGAGAATTATAAAGTGGGAAGGGGGAAGAATGATGCATATAAGTAAAGGAATAAGCGGCTAAAATCGCGGCCATAATTACCTCGAGAACCAGCGAAAGTGTTGCTGAATCATGGGATGACGCATGTTCGAGGTATTAAATGTGGAGAGACGCGCGTCTAATCAACCGCAGAAACTTTTCAAAGAGTGTCAGAGAATTTCCCGCCAAGAAAGGTATCTTTACAAACTTAGCAAGGGGACTATCTGTATAGAGTAAAATATGTTCATATTAAATGCTGGCATAACAAAGCGATGCGTGGAGCTGAAGGCAGAAGGCAACCAGGTCTAAAGGCAATAATCTCGTTTATCCCAGAAGGGAATGATATTCATAAAGGCGAGATAAATGTCTGGCACCCGATGACATTAAATGAAGAATATTATATAGCATTAAATATGTAGTCCGTTACAGAGACATCATTTAGTGCCTACCGTTACACATTCTTTAATGGCCTACGTAATTGTCATTTAAGAGGGGTTTGATCCTAGGACCATGTTCTCTAGTTATCACTATACATAGGAATTCCAACAACCATTAAGGGAGAGAATTTTCTAGCAAGCTTATACTATATAATGTTCAAAACTCAATAATTTTTTTTTTTCTTGCTTATTAATATCGTTATTGCTGCCTCCGGAAGCTCTGCTCCCGGAACCAAGATTTTCGCTGTCTTATCTCGATTTCAACGCTAAGTCTTATATTCTTGTTTAATTCATTTATCATTTTGGGATCAAATTAATTCACTTATATATAAATCACGTACAAATTTAACTGTACCGTTTTACGAGTAAACACACACCTCTAATCATATATCGATCTGCAAAATAATGTATACTTCTTTCTTTTTTTTTTAGCATAACTTGGTGCACATTTTATTCAACACCACTAACCAACGGTATATTAGTTATGCGAGGATATAAAAATTTCCTACATGGCAGAAACCTTGGAGTATTAGATTATGGGAGTACTTTTTTTCCTTTTTTTTTCAACCACACAACTCCAAATTACTTATATAAGCATGTGATTATTATTAACGGTTTTCTAACCTTTCTATAAAGTCTCAAACTGTGCCCATAAAACTATTCTTTAATTTATTGAGCTATCAAAATATGTCTTCATCCAAAGGTCAACTCAATTTTAGTTTGCCATTAGATAGGTAACTTAGATAGACAAAACGTAAAAACCAAGGTGAATGAAAATACATCTTTGGAATTGGAGCAAAAGATAAAATTTGTGTACCACTGCGTTTATATTTTGTTTAATTTCTTTTTCTTTTTTCTTCGGGTTGATTCTTTTATTCTTTCGCTAATACCCTATGACGAACCTTAACTTATCAACCAAAGCAGCACACGTGGCGTCTAGCAATGTTTTCCCGCGTACCAAAAAGTTTTATTTTTCTTTTTGTATGTCACATCAATTAACAAAATCATTATTTTGCTCCAATAAAGGGCTTGTATATACATTTTGCTTTTTAGTGCTTGAACCGTTTTCATTTTTTGTAATATTTTTTTAATTATAAGAATATTATTTTTTATATTTAAATAATTTAAGTTTATCTTTAGTAACATGATTTTATAGTTATGCATATCTACAACTGTAAGTTCTAAAAGTATTTTTTTTCTTAAACATTGTACCTATATTCAAATACCGCAACATAACTAATACAGATAAAGTAACATATTGTGACGACCCAAAGGGGTCATCACCGTATTTCTCCCTTTTTCCGCGCTTCCGAGGTTTTAAAAACCTCACTTATAGTTGCCTCGATTTGTGTGCGCAGTCCGGGCGCGAAGCCGAAAAGTTTTTATTTTAAAATATGTGAATTGTGTGAAAAATTTGAAGAACTATGATATTAATATTGATATAGTTGATTTTGGTCAATATTTTTAGTAAACGGACCCGGACCCGTGATTTGACGGTCCCGGGAGGTCCGTAGAAAAATATGGGACTTGGGCATATGCCCGGAATCGAATTCCGAGGTCTCAGGCCCGAGAAATGAATTTTTCCGTTAAATTGTTTTCTGAAAATGTTTAAGAAAAATAAAAATGAAATTTGAACAAAAAGTAATGGTATCGGGCTCGTATTTTGGTTCCGACGCCCGGTACAGGTCATATATATTGGTTAAGCGCTTCCTGTAAAGTTTGGTTGAAATCGGATGTCGTTTGACGTGTTTCGGACCTAAATATCTAAAGCTAGAGGTTGATGAACTTTGAAATGAAAATCATGAGTTTTGGGGTTTGATTCTTTGAAAATGATGTTATTTTGGCGATTTGATCGCACGAGTACGTCCGTAGGATGTTTTTGAGGTTGTGTGCATATTTGGTTTGGAGCCCCGAAAGCTCGGATGATTTTTGGATAGGTGTCGGATTGCATTTCTCATAGTTGAAAACCTGTCGTGCTTCAGTTCTGCAGGCTTCGCAATTGCGAAGCCAGCACTCGCAAATACGAGTTCGCAATTGCGAGATTTTCTTCGCAAATGCGAACTTTCACCTGGGCGAGATCTTTGGAAATGCGAAGGAAATTATCGCAATTGTGATTATTGCCTACGAACCCCAGTCTTCGCAAATGCGAAGAACTGTCCGCAAATGCGGATGGGGACTTTCGCAAATGCGAACAATAGTTCGCAAATGCAAGTTCCCAGTATCCTTCAGAGTTCGCAAATGCGAACTAGAATTCGCAATTCCCGCATTTGGTAGGAGTTCGCAATTGTGAACCCCTGTTCGCAAATGCGACATTAGAGACCTGTATATTCATACTTAGACGAATTGAAGCTTCAGTTTTCATATTTTCAAAGCCCAAACACCCATTGACGATTTTTCACGAACTCCCTCTTCTCCAAATCATTTGTAAGTTAACTTTTACTCAATTTCTTCAATCTTTAACATCATTTATCATGTTTTCATCTTAAAATCAAGGTTTTTCATGGGTAAAAATAGGGGTTTTGGGTAGAACCTAGGTTTTCTTAAAATTGGGGATTTGGACCTCAATTTGAGGTCCGATTTCAAAATAAATCATATATATGAACTCGTGGGGTAATGGGTGATCGGGTTTTGGTTCGAACTCCAAGTTTTGACCACGTGGGCCTGGGGGAATTTTGGGAATTTTTGAGGTAAACTTTAGGAAATTCGTTTTTATGCATTCAAGTTGATTTAACTAGCATATGTTGATACATTTGAGTAATTTATGACTAGATTCGAGCGGTTTCGTGGCGAATTTTAAGGGTAAAGCTATTCTAGAGGCGTGAGTTGAGTTTGGAGCTTTCGAGGTAAGTGTTTGATCTAACTTTGACTTGAGGGAATAGGACTAGAGTGTTTTGATTGCTATTTACTAAATGATTGAGTACAGTGTATAGGCATGGTGATGAGTATCTATACATCGGTGTCTAGCATGACCGTGAGTCGTAAATGCTTCTAATTCGAAAGATGTAACACAACTGTCTTGTTAAATTGATAACTTCCATGTAAAGTGTTGGATAAGAACGAAATGAACTAAAAGAGTTTGTGAAGCAATGATTCCCTTGCCGGGACGAGTAGACTGTTACAATTGAATTCTCCCTTGCCGGGATAGTTGGGCTGTTAGTCGTACCCTTGCCGGGTTTAACTGTTATGGTGATGTTTTTCCCTAATAGGACCTCCTTTGGAGAGATTATCAGTATTATGAATTATATTATGGGATCGCGTGGCACGCCGACCACTTATGAATTATATTATGGGATCGTATGGCACGCCGACCACTTATGAATTATATTATGGGATCGTATGGCACGCCGACCACTTATGAATTATATTATGGGATCGTGTGGCACGCGGACCACTTATTAATTATATTATGGGATAGTGTGCCACACCGACCACTTATGAATTATATTATGGGATCGTGTGGCATGCCGACCACGTATGAATTATATTATGGGATCGTGTGGCATGCCGACCACTTATGTTATACATTATGGGATCGTGTGGCGCGCCGTCCACTGTAAACGTATGCATCATGAAAACCGGAGTAGATCTGCTGTTGTTTTTTTAAATGTTCCATTTTTATCTAGTACTCCCCGATAGCATCTCCCCTTCCAGCTTTACTTTATATTTTTTATTACTGTTTTCTCGTATTTGTATATTATATTTGCACAGGTTTATTATGGTAGGTCCTGTCTAGCCTCGTCACTACTTCGCCGGGGTTAGGCCAGACACTTACCAGCACATGGGGTCGGTTGTGCTGATGCTACACTTCTGTGCCTTTTTGTGCACAGATCAGGAGGCAGCTTACGGACCGCCGCAGCAGTTCTAGACCGGGAGCCGACCTT
>MU736863.1:0-18761 GCA_026770625.1 Nicotiana glauca | reverse complement strand
ATATATATATATATATATATATATATATATATATATATATATTATATATACTATATCTATATCTATAATATACATATATACTATATAAATTGCTATATATATATGGGCCTAAGTGGCCTAGCTTGTTTTTTTTAATTTTTTTTTATCTAAGGAAATTTCTTGTAAATTATATAGCTTATATATATATATTATATATACTATATCTATATCTATAATATACATACATACTATATAAATTGCTATATATATATATGGGCCTAAGTGGCCTAACTTGTTTTTTTTAATTTTTTTTATCTAAGGAAATTTCTTGTAAATTATATAGCTTATATATATTATATATTGTAAATTATATACTATATCGAAATTCGAATATAACTTATATACTATACACTTAGTATATATATATATATATATATATATATATATATATATATATATATATATATATATATATATAATTGAGATAATTTACAAGAAATTGCGTTATATAAGATGTATATATAGTAGTATAGTATTATAGATATACTAAGTGTATAGTATATAAGCTATATTCGAATTTCGATATAACATTAGGTATTTTAAGACGCATATATATATATATATACAGAGTTGCAAATTAAAATTTACATTTAATACTTCAAATTAAAGTTCAATGCCTTCAACATAATACTTCAAATTAATCTAACAAACTAAAACATTAAGCATAATAAGTCTAATAATTTTAAAATAATACAAATTATCTCAAATCAACTTAAAATCTTAAATACGAATGTCTGGAGAACGTGAAAGACAACTCTTTATATGCCTCCTTAAACAGTCTGTGTCCTCCAACTTTGGATGATGAGTGTAGACTCGACCACAGTTCTTGCACTTTTTTATATAAACTTCTTCATTTTCTTCTACCACATTAAAATATTCCAAAACAAATCGGCGCAATCTAGAATCACCGGGCATGATTTAACTTGAATTAAGGATTTGAGTTTGAATGAGAGATGAGTAAAGACTTGAAGACTTGAATACTTCAATTTGAGTTTGAGAAATGAGAGAGATTGATGATTTTGTGAGAAAAATGAAAGAATGAGGATGTATTTATAGTTGAAAATAGGGGAAAGTATAATTATAAAAAGTTTTGGGTTAAAATAAAGTTGGGGGGAGGGTTAAATGGCTATTTTAGAAAGCCCAAATGGCTATTTTTGCAGGCCAACAACCATTTTTTAAATGTTGCAATGGCTAAAAAAAAATGGATTTTTTTCAAAAAAAAAAAAAAAGAAAAAAAAAAAGAGATTTTTACATTCCTATGCCACATAGGAAACCTTATTACCCTCAATGTTTAAGGTTTGACTTAATTATACTTAGTATATCAAATTACCAATTCTATGCCATAATTAATTAAGGGTATAAGTAATTGTATATTTTTTACTCCTTAATTAAAGGAATCTGCACGTTTTCTCTCTTAACCCCTCAGTCCCACCCACGTTTTACCCATACCCACGTTCTTTTTACCATTTCCCATCTTCTAAAACCAAATGCTCCCTCTAAATTCATAAAAAATTGAAGAAACCTTTCAACAAAGTTTGTTCCCCATTTTACTCCAGTTGAAGTTCATCAATGAAGAACAACAAAGTTCATCAAAATTGAAGTCAAATCTTCAAAATTTATACACATATTTACCTTCGGCTTCAAATTTTCTCAATGAATAAGAACAAACCTTCAAAGAGACGAGAGCAACAATTCCACCATTGACAGCCATTAAAAACCTTTGAAGCTTTGGATTTAAATTTGGGTTTTCAAAAATTATTATTTATTTGGATTGGGTGTTGTTGTAAATAATTGAGAATATGTTTTGGAGTTTATATCTCAATTTTGAGGGGTTTTGGTGAAGATTTAGACTTGGTTTTGGCTGAATTTCAGGTTGAAACTCGAAGTCGAAGAAGAAGAAGAAGAAGAAGAAGAAGAAGAAGAAGAAGAAGAAGAAGAAGAAGAAGAAGAAGAAGAAGAAGAAGAAGAATATGTTTTGGAGTTTATATCTCAATTTTGAGGGGTTTTGGTGAAGATTTAGACTTGGTTTTGGCTGAATTTCAGGTTGAAACTCGAAGTCGAAGAAGAAGAAGAAGAAGAAGAAGAAGAAGAAGAAGAAGAAGAAGAAGAAGAAGAAGAAGAAGAAGAAGAAGAAGAAGAATATGTTTTGGAGTTTATATCTCAATTTTGAGGGGTTTTGGTGAAGATTTAGACTTGGTTTTGGCTGAATTTCAGGTTGAAACTCGAAGTCGAAGAAGAAGAAGAAGAAGAAGAAGAAGAAGAAGAAGAAGAAGAAGAAGAAGAAGAAGAAGAAGAAGAAGAAGAAGAAGAATATGTTTTGGAGTTTATATCTCAATTTTGAGGGGTTTTGGTGAAGATTTAGACTTGGTTTTGGCTGAATTTCAGGTTGAAACTCGAAGTCGAAGAAGAAGAAGAAGAAGAAGAAGAAGAAGAAGAAGAAGAAGAAGAAGAAGAAGAAGAAGAAGAAGAAGAAGAAGAAGAATATGTTTTGGAGTTTATATCTCAATTTTGAGGGGTTTTGGTGAAGATTTAGACTTGGTTTTGGCTGAATTTCAGGTTGAAACTCGAAGTCGAAGAAGAAGAAGAAGAAGAAGAAGAAGAAGAAGAAGAAGAAGAAGAAGAAGAAGAAGAAGAAGAAGAAGAAGAAGAAGAATATGTTTTGGAGTTTATATCTCAATTTTGAGGGGTTTTGGTGAAGATTTAGACTTGGTTTTGGCTGAATTTCAGGTTGAAACTCGAAGTCGAAGAAGAAGAAGAAGAAGAAGAAGAAGAAGAAGAAGAAGAAGAAGAAGAAGAAGAAGAAGAAGAAGAAGAAGAAGAAGAATATGTTTTGGAGTTTATATCTCAATTTTGAGGGGTTTTGGTGAAGATTTAGACTTGGTTTTGGCTGAATTTCAGGTTGAAACTCGAAGTCGAAGAAGAAGAAGAAGAAGAAGAAGAAGAAGAAGAAGAAGAAGATTGAAAACAGAAAATAAAGCATGTACAATCAGAATACAAATAATCTACAATTTATCTACAATTTCTGCAATATGTCTTCTTCTTCTTCTTCGAGTTTCAATATGAAATTCAGTCAAAACCAAGTTTAATCTTCACCAAAACCCCTCAAAATTGAGATATAAACTCC
This sequence comes from Nicotiana glauca, assembly GCA_026770625.1. Lineage (NCBI taxonomy): Eukaryota > Viridiplantae > Streptophyta > Magnoliopsida > Solanales > Solanaceae > Nicotiana > Nicotiana glauca. The sequence goes on along the minus strand of MU736863.1, from coordinate 15,598 downwards.
AAACCATATTCCTGATTATTTTCAACAACACCCAATCCAAACAAGTAACGATTTTTGAAAACTCAAATTTGAATTCAAAGCTTTCAAGCTTTTTAATGGCTAGCATTGGTGAAAAATATCTGGAAGAATATTTACTTCCATAATTGTAGCGCGCCTAAATAGGAATATCTGGAAGAATATGATTTGATCTGATTTACGCCAAATCTTTTTAGAATATTTATTCCTCAATTTTAGCTAGACAAATTAGGAAGATTCAACTACTATTAATTAGTATTAGTGATTGGTATAATAACTGTAGAAAAATATGGATATGGCAGGTAAATTAGAAACTATGCACATTTTTTGTAATAAGGTTTCATATATGATATAGGAAAAAAAAGATTTCAAAAAAACGTAGTCGTTGGGCCCACTTTTGAACCCCAAAAAGGAATATATATGTTCCAAGCCGAAACTTCAAGGAAGTTTTGTGAAATTTACGTAAGTTTTTTAAGTATGCTTAATCATAGTTGAGCAACAAAAATTTCAAAAGAATGATATTATATGTTTATCAATTTATTGTATTATAATATACTAAGTGTGAATAGAATATTTTCCAAGATTATTGTTGTTTTATATTTTCCTTGTTTTTCAAATTTTACCCTAACCTGAACTTTCTAAGAACTACCGTTTACATAGGCACATAAAGGTGTGGCCTAATTATCAATAAAGTACATCGAGAATGATGAGGTTTCAGGTTCAAATTGCAGCAAAAATAAAAAATACTACTTCATCCATTTCAACTTAGACATATTGCGTTTACCAAGAGTCAAACGGTAAAGTTTGACCTATATTTTAAAATATATGTTTTAATCATATATTGATATGACAAAAATTAAAACTTATAGTATTATATTTGTACCGTTTTTGAAGATCTAAATTTTAGTTTTAAAATACTAAATTGAACTAATCCAATTTAACTTTAAATATTAGTTAAATTGACTCTCAATAATATATAAGCGAAATATATCATTTAAATTAAAATTGAAGGAGTAGATGATTTATTCTCATCTATCCAAACTTTGGTGGATAGCAACGCACAAGTCCGAAAAAAGACTCTGCAGGCGCATGTTAAGCAAGTATAGCTAACTTGCGCTTCAGCCATGGCAAGACGAAGGAGGAAGCTTCCATCGCCATTGGAAGCTAAGGAATCTGAAGAAAATTAGGAAACACCTGCTCAACCTCAACCTAATTGCTGGTTAATTGGGATGGGAAGTGCACCCACAGTCTTTCACAAACCAGACATGGGTGGGGAAATTGATGGAACGATTGTGACGCCGGACACCGGAATTCAACAGAGACTATTGCCGGTGACTTTTGGAAGTTATTTGCCACAAAAATTTCAACCAATTAGGGAGGAAATTGAAGATAATGAAGAGCAAGCTGAGCTGAAGGAAACAAAGGAAGCAACGCAACGTCGATTGTAATTTACAGGAAATTCAGTGCAGATCTGCCAGAATACAACACCTCCAGTGGAAATTGAAAAGAGAAAATAAGCCATGCAGAAGAATCGTATCTCTCAAGTGGGGAAGACACTAAGCTATGTACCACCTGCTATAAGGGGTGGTACCTTTGTGGTGCAAATTGAAGAGGAAGACACGAAGGATCTGGAAACCTATTGGAGTACTGCGTTGATTGGATTTGTACTAGGTGAAAATCCTTATGAGAAAGCAATGGAAAATTATGTAACAAATGTGTGGAGTTTTGTTGAGAAGCCTCAAATTCTATATCACGAGGATGGGTACTATGTGTTTAGATTTGATAATATGGAAGATAGGGACCTAGGGCTTCAAGCAGGACCTTACACATACCATAACAAGACTCTAGTGCTGCAACAATGGCGAATGGACTTTAAATTTGACCCAGGGAGTGTGAGTGTGATACCACTTTGGATTACATTCCCAAGCCTTCCCCTGGGATTCTGGTCTACGGAAGCACTTAGCAAACTTGCTACTATTGTTGGTAAGCCGCTGTACACAGATAAGATCACAACTGAAATGGAGAAGGTGTCTTATGCTAGAGTGTTGGTGGAAACTGATATCTCACAGCCACTTCCAGACAGTTTTGAAATGCAAACAAAGAAGGGAGTTATACTTCAGCAAATAGAGTATGAATGGAAGCCGAAATTCTGTTGTGAGTGCATTAGGTTTGGGCATAATTAAGATGATTGCTGGCTCAAGGAGAAGGAAAGAAAGGTGGATGAAGGAAGGGCCAAACCAAAGGAAATATAGAACAGGAAACAACAGCTCAGGAGGAACATGAAATGGCTACCAAAAGAGAAAAAAAGGAAGAAGAAGCAAGTCAACAGCTTATACCTGAAGGTGAAAGGCAACAGACAGGTGATAAAGTTACTGAGAACTCTACAGATAAAGGGAAGATAAAGGGGAAGGGAGTTCAATAGAGTACTATAGTCATGGTACAATCCAGGAATAGATTTGAAGCTTTGTAAAGATGATGATCCAGGGGGCGCTGGCCCATCCAGCTTCACCAAAAAATGATGTTATGCACATGGAATATAAGGGGGCTAAACAAACCCTACGAGCAGAAAGAGTTAAGACTCTTTTTGAGAAAGCATAAGGTGGATTTTATAGGGTGCTTAGAAACAAGAGTAAAGGAGAAAAAATCTAGCAAGATTATAAATAAAGTAGCAATTGATTGGAGGTTCTATTGTAACTACAAAGAACACTCAAATGGGAGGATTTGGCGATTGTTGAAGCAACACATTGAGGTCAAGATGTTGCTGATAGATGAGCAATTTATACACTGTGAGGTACAAGAAAGAAGTTCCAGTTTCAAGACCTTGCTAACTGTTGTGTATGCTAGTAATGAAATTAATACTAGACATCAGTTGTGGAGTAAACTTACACAATTAGGTGAAAACATCAAAGAGATCTGGTTACTTAGTGGGGACTTTAACAATGTTCTCCACACTGAAGACAGGATAGGGACTCCAGTTACACAAAGTGAGATCAAAGGTTTTCAGGAGGTAATTATTACATTGCAACTCATACAAGTGAAAAGCCTGGGATGGTTCTACACTTGGTGTAACAAGCAGGAGCCGACAAAGAGGGTTTACAATAGAATTGATTGGGTATTGGGCAATTTTGAATGGATGCAACAATACATCCACATTGAGGCAGAATTCTTAAACCTAGAGGTATCAGATCATTCTCCTATATTATTCCAATGTAGACCTAAGGATCAAATGAGAAACCTACATCCAAAACCTTTTAAACTATACAGCTCTGTTATGGACCATGCTGATTTTCCGAATATAGTAAAAAGGATATGGGATAAAGAGGCACAAGGGTGTCCTATGCATAGGGTGTGGAGTAAACTTAAATGGTTGAAAACTGAGCTTAAAGGGCTAAATACTTACATGGCTTCCTATAAGCTACAGCTCAATAAGGCCAGGTAGAGACTTGAAGTAATTCAGAATGAACTTAAAAACCAACATATGGATCAAAGGCTGATTGATCAAGAGAAACTGGCTTTAATGGAAGTGGAGAAGTGGAGTAGAATTGAGGAACAAATTCTACATCAGAAGTCTAGAGCAAATTAGATAGCTTGTGGTGATTTCCATGCACAATGGAAGATGAGGACAAGCACAAATACCATTAGTTCCATTTACAATGATGTGGGGACTAAGGTATCTGATCCTATTCAAGTGGAGAAAGAGTTTGTCACTTTCTTTACAAAGCTGCTGGGAGAGTGCAACACTACAAGCAAATGCCCAAACTCAGTGGTCATAAGACAAGGGACTTGTCTCAATCTGCAGTAGAAGGAGGACCTAATAAAGGAAGTTACAAGTGATGAAATTCTGATGGCAATCAAAGTCATGCCCGAGGATAAGGCACCAGGAGTGGATGGTTTTCTAATTGAGTTCTTTACAAGACATTGGCATGCAATGGGTGGTGATATCTATGAGGTTGTAAAGGAGTTCTTTGTAACTGGGAAATTGCACAAAGGAATTAGTAGTACTGCTGTAACATTGATTCCTAAAGTGCAAAATCCGAGTCATGTAAAGGATTATAGACCCATAGCATGTTGTACAACTTTGTACAAGATTATCACAAAGGTGCTCACAGCTAGACTCAAAAGAGTTATTGGGGGACTTATTGGGAGCTCACAATCAGCCTTTATAGAAGGCAGGAGTTTCACTGATAATATCTTATTCACGCATGAATTGTTCAAAGGCTACAGCAGGAAAGGTATCTCCCCTAGGTGTGTTCTGAAAGTGGATTTAAGGAAAGCTTATGATACTGTAGAATGGTGTTTCATGGAAAGACTTTTGACTGACTTGGGATTTCCTCACAAGTTTATAAGATGGGTAATGGAGTGTATCACTTCAGTTACATATTCTTTAAATATAAATGGGGGACTTACAGCACCATTCAAAGGCAAGAGGGGGATAAGTCAAGGAGACCCAATGTCTCCCTACCTGTTTGTTTTGGCCATGGAGTACTTACAAAGAGAGTTTATACAGATGATGAAGAGCAAAGACTTTAAATTCCATCCGAGATGTAAGAAGCTGGGAGTGGTACATGTATGTTTTGCGGATGATTTGCTGATGTTTTGCAAGGCTGATATAAAGTCTGTAAGACTACTCAAACAGACTTTCCAAAAGTTTTCCATGGCATCTGGTCTACAAGCAAATGCTGAGAAAAGCTCCATTTACATAGCTGGGGTTTCAGTGATCCAGAAAGAGGAGATTATACAAGAACTGGGGTAAGTAGAAGGAAGTTTGCCTTTTAAATACCTAGGGGTTCCTTTGGATTCCAAAAAGCTGTCAATTTCTCAATGCTGGCCATTAGTAGAAAAGATAACACAGAAGATAAATTGCTGGACATCAAGGCTTTTATCATATTCAGGTCGTTTGCAATTGATAAAGTCAGTCTTATTTGGTGTGCAATCGTATTGGACACAAATTTTCTTATTTCCAAAGAAAGTGATGAAGATGATAAAGGCCATTTGTAGATCCTTTTTATGGACAGGTTCAGCAACTGTATCAAGGAGGGCTCTAATTTCATGGGATACGATTTGTCTACCACAGAGTGCAGGGGGGCTAAATGTCATGAACATGTATTACTGGAACAAGGCTACTGTTGCAAAACATCTGTGGGCTGTGGCAAAGAAGAAAGATAGCCTTTGGATAAAATTGTTGCATACCTACTACATAAAGAACTATGTGCTGGAAAATATGCCTATACTTAGGAATGCAGCCTCGGTAGTTAGGAAGATTATTGAGAACAGGAGAATGATTAATGAACTCCATGGCATCCAAGGGGACCTGGCATCAAGACTGAACCAATTACAGAGGGGTGATCTATTTAGTATACAAAAACTTTACAGGCTTCAATTCCCTCAGTTCCAGAAGGTCTAGTGGAAGAGGCTCGTGGACAAAGGAATTATGGTTGAGGCTGCTTCGATGGCTGGGGTATGATAGAAATGTGAGTGACTGGCAGAATGAGATCAACTGGATAAGCAAGGTTGCAAAACTGAGGAATAGGCATTGTATGATAGTTACATGTGCCTTTGGTATGATGGTCCATACTATTTGGAGAGAAAGGAACAGACTAAGATTCCAAGGAGGCACTGTGATTGTCAACAACATATGCAAAGAAATAGCAATCCACATATATACGAAAGGGAGTAAGATACAAAAATGGAAGGGAGCTCTTGAGATGATCAATTACTACCCTTAGAATGCTAGTTTTTGTTCTTTTTGTGTATATCACTAGCTAGGTTGAGGATTGTTATATAGCTTGAGTATGATACTTAGGCTAGAGTTTATGAAAGGAGATGAGTAGATGGTCAGCATCTACTGGTTTGTAATGTAATTTTTGGAATGAATATAAAAGTTGTTTATCCAAAAAAAATTTAATAATAATAATAGATCTATGTATGGCTACGCGGACAACTGCATACCCATACAGAGATCCTGAAAATGGCATCAGAGCCTAGGCGCTTTCATGGTAAATAAGTTATAGATGTGAAGAATCTAACATAGACATGACATATTAGACATGGATCTAGGAGAAACTAGTATGAAAAGTACTAGACTAGAAGAGGTAGATATACCTCTTAATCTTGAATTGTTATACAAAATGGCTTGGTGATTTCTAAACCAAAAATGAGTTTATTCCAGACTGGCATCCGTTTTCTCGGACACAATATTTGCCAGGGAAAAATCACTCCCATACAAAGGGCAATTGAATTTGCTTCTAAGTTCCCTGATATCATTACTGATAGAACCCAGTTGCAAAGGTTTTTGGGAAGCCTAAACTATGTTTCCCCTTTTTATAAAGATTTGTCACGAGATTTAGCCCCATTATACGATAGGCTAAAAAAGAACTACAAAAAGCCTTGGACTGACTTACTTACGAAAATAGTACAAAACATTAAGCAAAGAGTGAAAGCTTTACCCTACTTAACTCTTGCCAATCCTACTTGGCAAAAGATTATTTGTGACGACCGAAAGGGTCATCACTTGCTTTCTCAGTCGTTTCGAGCTTCCGAGGCCTTGAAAACCTCACTTATAGTTGCATCTATTTGCGTGCGCAGTCCGGGGGCGAAGCCGAAAAATTTTGATGTTGAAATATATGAATTTTGTAAAAAATTTGAAGAATTTTGATATTAATATGATTAAAGTTGACTTTGGTCAATATTTTTGGTAAACGGACCCCGTACCCATGATTTGACGGTCTTGGGAGGTCCGTAGAAAAATATGGGACTTGGGCGTATGCCCGAAATTGAATTTCGAGGTCCCAGTCCCGAGAAATAAATTTTTCTGTTAAATTGTTTTCTGAAAATGTTTAAGGAAAATGAAAATGAAATTTGATCAAAAAGTAATGGTATCGGGCTGGTATTTTGGTTCCGACGCCCGGTACAGGTCATATATGTTGCTTAAGCGCTTCCTGTAAAGTTTGGTTGAAAACGGACGTCGTTTGATGTGTTTCGGCCTTAAATTGGAAAATTTGAAAGTTATGAAATTTTGAAAGATTTCTTGGATTTAAGGCTCAATTCATTGATTTTGATATTATTTTGGCGATTTGATCGCTCGAGCAAGTTCGTATGATATTTTTGAGTCAGTGTGCATATTTGGTTTAGAGCCCCGAGGGCTCGGGTGAGTTTAGGATAGGTGTTAGAGTGTTTTTGGACTTGGAAAATCTTGTATTTTGCTGTTTGCTGGTATCTGGTACGTTGCTCTATGCGATCGCATAGGAGCCTCCGCGATCGCATAGAGTAAATTTCAAGTTTCCCCATTTGTTCTATGCGATCGCAATAATTCCAATGCGATCGCGTAGCTTTGCCCAGTCCTTCAATGCGATCGCATCCCTTGCCCCGCGATTGCATAGTGTAAATTTTTAAGAGCTCCGTTTTGTTCTATGCGATCGCATGAAGTCGTCTGCGATCGCAATGCCCATCCTGTTTATTCTATGCGATCGCATTTCATTCTTCGCGATCGCATAAAGCAAATTCTCGCCCAGTCACATTTACTCTATGCGATCGCATCCCTTGCCCGCGATTGCATAGAGCAATTTCGCCTAGCAATTTTAAAAGACCCAAAATAGAACATTGACGGGATTTTTCACCTAACACACACGGGTTCATCTTCTCCACAACCCCTAAGCGATTTTTAGAGCTTTTGTTCACCAAATCTCTTTGGTTAAGTATTGTTTAACTCGTCTTCTTCATTTTTCATCAACATCAATCAAATTCTTAAGCCTAAACATGTGAAAATAGGTAGAAAATTAGAGAATTGGGTAGAGTTAGGGTTTTTAAAGAAGTTGTGATTTAGACCTCGTTTTGGGGTTGAACTTAAGAACAAATTATATATTTGAACTCGTGGGGTCATGTGTGACCGTAAAATGGTTCGAACCTCGTGTTTTGACTACGTGGGCCCGGGGTCGATTTTCACTATTCCGGGCAGAATGTTGTAAAAATATACTTAGCCATTTGGGATTAGTTTATGAAGTATTATTGATGATATTAAATCAATTGTGTATAGATACGATTGAATTGGAGCCAAATCCAAAAGGAAAAGGCATTGCTAAGGATTGAGTTGACCGTAAACCTTCGAGGTAAGTGTTTGATCTATCCTAGCTTGAGGGAATATGAGTTGAGTTTATGTGCTAATTGTTATGTGTGGAGTCCGACGTATAGGCATGGTGACGAGTATCTATACGTTGGGGGTCGAGCATGACCGTGGGTCTTAAATGGATTAAATTTCGAAATTCTTATGTGATTATATGAAAGAATTAATTGTTGAGCCTTGGCACCGAGTTATTGTTTATCTTGCCAATTATATATATATATATTGAGAACTATGTTAAAAGTGAAATGGGATCGTGTGGCACGCCGACCACTTATATATTATGAAATGGGATCGTGTGGCACGCCGACCACTTATATATAATGAAATGGGATCGGGTTCCACGCCTGCAACAAGATGAGTTGAACTTGAAAGTGATTTTTATTCCGCTACTCGTTTATTTCGGATATTATATTTTGTTGCCACCCAAGAATATGTTTTTTCCCTTCCCAATTATTAGATGTTATTTCCTGTCATTTCTTGCTGTATACATATTTTTAAATTGCACAAGTATATGTGAGTGTCTGGTTCTAGCCTTGTCACTACTTCGCCGGGATAGGCCAGACACTTACCAGCACATGGGGTCAGTTGTGCTGATTCTACACTCTGCGCTCTTTTTGCGCAGATACAGGTTTCGGACGGCAGCAACAGTAGTAGTGCGAGTGTTTGCATTCCGACCATCGAGGCACCGAGGTAGCCTTGCAGGCGTCCGCAGGACCCGGCGTCTCCTTTATCTTTATTTTCATTCTGTTATCTCATGTATTCAAGACAACCAGTTTTGTATTTATTTCAAATGGTTATGTTTAGTATTCTTAGAAGTTCATGGGTATTGTGACACCAGTTCTTGGGTAGTGATTTATGTTTGGATTTCGGTATCGCATTTAGTAATGTTTACTAAGTCTTTCGCTAAATTATTTTATTCCGCTGTATTCATATTAACATTGCTAAATGTTATAAAATGAGAGTTGTAAAAAATAGATAGATAACTAAGAGTTGGCTTGCCTAGCTTCCATTAGTAGGCGCCATCATGATTCCCGTTGGTGGGAAATCCGGGTCGTGACAAGTTGGTATCAGAGCTCTATGTTACATAGGTCTCACAACTCACGAACAAGCTTAGTAGAGTCTGAGGGATCGGTACAGACACGTCTGTACTTATCTCACAGAGGCTACAGAGTTAGGAAAAGTTTCATATTGCTTTTTTCTTGTCGTGCGGTTCTGTTTCTCAAAGCTAATTGAATTTCTACTCTTGTCTTCCCACGAATGGCGAAGTCACGTACCTCTTCTTCAACCGAACAACGGCACAGGCCGGTGATAGATCAACTACGAATTCAGAAGTTTTGCGGAGGTCGGATAGGTTTCACCAAACTCTTCACTACCACCTTCAGCGGTGTATCCTTTTGAGAACCCACGAGATTTTTCTTGGCCGCTGCTACGAGGTTTTGCAAAATGTGGGAATAATTGAAAGCGAGAGGGTTTATTTTACTGTTCTTCGGATTGCAAATAGTAGTAGTGGAATGATAATGTATTTACCAGACAAGTTGTGGTTCAAACGGAAGAAGCAAATGTATCAAGAGATCACCTAATGAATCATGCAAGGGTTCAACGGACCTTGACGTCTGGTTGATTTATTTGAGTTGTGAAGGACTACTATTGTGGATTATCAGATGTTGTGACTTTGAATTAGCATCAAATGGGGAATTCCACTATCAGTGAATAGAATGTATATATATGGTACAGAAACGTTTCCCAATAACTTATACGTATTTAAGGCTTGGTACCTTGCAGGGGGTAAGGCTGGAACTTGTGGTAAGTCTGCCTTCTTAATAATCCAACACTTTAGTGTCAAGAGAGTTAGGGAATTAGGGAAACAACTTTAAGTTTACAAAAGGTCTATTCAGTGTGGCACTCACGGTTGCGGATTTGGGGTGCTTTGGAGGAAGGATAGTGGTAGAAGACCTTCTCGACTATGTGGTTTGTGCCAAGATTTATCTGTATGGAGTTTTTTTACCTTTATGATCGTTATGCGTAAATTGGGGTAAGAATCGCCCCCAAATAATAATGAAGAGTATATGAATAAATGGGGTAGCTCAGCAGTGTTAAGCCGGCATAGCAAAAGAGGAAATTGGCCGTCGATGTTTGTGGAAAGCCTACGAAGAGGGCAGACCGGCCAATGCAACACTACCTACTCAGCTTACATGACCATCCAGTGGTAGTGGTGAGGATGTTAGAGGTGGAGGTGAGAATCCTAGAGGTGGAGACCCAACCGTTGATATAATTTCTATGGTATGGCTGAGGTCATTACACCAGATGGTGTCATCACATGTACAATTCTGATCGTTATATAAAAAGGATATTTTTCCTTAATTTGATTTGGTTCTGAAAAATTTAGGCGAGTCCTCTTAATATGCTCTACTCATGAGTGAGCTTCGTAATCTTCAAATCTACTTATGTGAATACTCGTGTCGGGCTATTATATGGAGATAGCTATCCATATTATTGTGTGTTGGTCATTAAGAATATTTATGAGGCTAAAAGTAATTTTCTATTACTTACTACAGTGGGTTTTTGATATAATTTCAGGATAATTAATTTTAATTGTCAATTATATGCCCTATCAGTATGAGGGTTCACTATATGTTGTCATTTTCTTGACGGAATTATTGAAAATAAGAAAGATGAAAAAATTTCAGTTGGCACAATGTGCAAGTACTTGTGATTCAAGAGTTGAGGACGAGATCCTCAAAATTTTATATAATGTGAAATATTTTTAACCGAGCTACAAGCTGCGGTGGATGTTATATAAGGACATGGTCCTAGTGGTGAAAAGTTTATGTGTTTAAAATTCTCCTTTTATGAAATTAAAATTTTTGTACTATATTTTAAATGGGAGTTATGCATGTTAGGCTTATTTGACAATTCTTGTATAATTTCTATTCATATTTAGCCATTGCTATTTTTGATATATACTTTATGGTGCGTTGTCGGGTAGTGGAAATATTGCTTGGAGTTGTTTTGGTATCACACTGACTGGTGGATAGGCCCAATTATAAGGGAGACTCTGTCGAAATTTCTGAAAAAACTTGGGAGTTAGGAGAATTTGGAATATTGAGATGTGCAAATAAAGAGATAAGTTACATTATGAGTTCCTGGCCATGTCTTTTGGGTTGCTAAATGCCCCAGCAGCTTTTATGGGANAATAGTCAACTATATGCAAATTTTCAAAGTGTAAGTTCTGGTTGAGTTCAGTTGCATTTCGGGGTCATATTGTATCTGCAGAAGGTATACAAGTTGATCCAAGGAAGATTGAGGCAGTCAAGAACTGGCCTAGACCGACATCAGCCACAGAGATTCGAAGTTTCTTGGGATTAGCAGGTTATTATCGACGATTCGTGGAAGGGTTTTTTCATCTATTGCAACCCTAATGACCAAGTTGACGCAGAAAAGTGTCCAGTTCGAATGGTCAGATGAATGCGAGGCGAGCTTTCAGAAGCTCAAGACAGCCTTGACCACAGCACTGGTGTTGGTCTTGCCCACAGGCTCGGGACCTTATACTGTCTATTGCGTTGCTTCCCGTATTGGGCTTGGTGCAGTGTTGATGCAGGATGGCAAGGTAATTGCCTATGCTTCGAGGCAGTTGAAAATCCATGAAAAGAACTATCCAGTACATGATCTGGAGTTGGAGGCGATTGTTCACGCATTGAAGATATGGAGGCATTATTTGTATGGCGTGGCATGTGAGGTATTCACCGATCACAAGAGTCTTCAGTACCTGTTTAAAAAGAAGGAGTTAAATTTGAGGTAGAGAAGGTGGTTGGAATTGTTGAAAGATTATGATATCACCATTTTATATCACCCGAGAAAAGAGAATGTGGTGGGCGACGCTTTGAGCAGGTAGTCAGCCAGTATGGGCAGTCTTGCTATATTCCGGCTAGTCAGAGGCCGCTTGCTATGGATGTTCAGGCTTTAGCCAACCGATTTGAGAGATTGGATGTTTCTGAGCCTAGTCGAGTGCTAGATTGCACGGCCGCTCGCTCTTCATTATTTGAGCGTATCCGCGATCGACAGTTTGATGATCGCCATTTATGTGTCCTTAAAGACACGGGTTAGCGAGGAGGTGCCAAGCAAGTCACCTTAGATGCTGATGGAATTTCGAGATTGCAATGGTGAATTTGTGTGCCAAATGTTGATGGACTTCGAGAATTGATTTTAGAGGAAGCTCACAGTTCCAGGTATTCTATTCATCCAGGCGCAATAAAGATGTATCAGGATTTACGGCAACATTATTAGTGGCATAGAAAGAAAAAGGATATGGTGGCATATGTAGCGCAGTGTTTGAACTATCAACAGGTTAAATATGAGCATCAAAGACCTGGTGGTTTATTTCAGAGAATTGAGCTTCCTGAGTGGAAGTGGGAGCGGATCACTATGGACTTCGTTACTGGCCTTCTGATGGCTCGGAAGAAGTTTGATGTTGTTTGGGTTATTGTCGATAGGCTGACCAAGTCAGCGCATTTTGTCCCGGTTGCCACAACCTATTTGTCCGGGAGGTTAACGAGGATTTATATCAAGGAGATTGTTTGCCTTCATGGGGTGCCTATACATTTTGGATCGAGGTCCGCTGTTTACCTCACATTTCTGGAAGGCGTTTCAACGAGAGTTGGGCACCCAAGTCCAGCTAAGTACAACATTTCATCCCCAGACGGACGGGCAGTCCGAAAGGACTATTCAGATTTTAGAAGATATGCTCCGAGTCTGTGTTATGGATTTTGGAGGTTCGTGAGATCAGTTCCTACCTTTGGCAGAGTTTGCTTATAATAACAGCTATCAATCGAGCATTCAGATGGCCCCTTACGAAGCCTTGTATGGTAGGCGGTGTCATTCTCCGGTTGGATGGTTTGAGCCGGGAGAGGCTCGGTTGTTGGGTACAGATTTAGTTCATGAGGCCTTAGATAAGGTCAAGATCATTCAGGATAGGCTTCGTACAGCTCAGTCCAGGCAAAAGAGCTATGCGGATCGTAAGGTTCGAGATATAGCTTTCATGGTTGGTGAGCGAGTATTGCTCCGAGTGTCGCCTATGAAAGGCGTGATGAGATTTGGGAAGAAGGGCAAACTTAGCCCTAGGTTTGTTGGCCCATTTGAGATTCTTGATCCTGCGGGAGAGGTGACTTATAAACTTGCCTTGCCACCTAGCTTGTCAGCTGTGCATCCAATGATTCATGTATCTATGCTCCGGAAGTATCACGGCGATCCATCGCACATGTTAGATTTCAGCACTGTCCAATTGGACAAGGATTTATCTTATGAGGAGGAACCGGTAGCTATTCTAGACCGGCAGGTTCGACAGTTGATGTCGATGAGTTTCCTTTCTGTGCGAGTTCAGTGGAGAGGTCAGCCTCCTGAGGCATCGACCTGGGAGTCCGAGTATGATATGCGGAGCCGTTAACCTCGTCTATTCCCTGACCTGGGTACTTTTTTCTTTTGTCCGTTCGAGGACGAATGGTTGTTTTAGAGGTGGAGAATGTGACGACCCAAAGAGTCATCACTCATTTTCTCAATCATTTCGAGCTTCTGAGGCATTGAAAACCTCACTTAAATTTGCCTCGATTTGCGTGCGCAGTCCGGGGGTGAAGCCGGAAAATTTTGATGTTGAAATATATGAATTTTGTGAAAAATTTGAAGAATTTTGATATTAATATGATTAAAGTTGACTTTGGTCAACATTTTTGGTAAACGGACCCGGACCCGTGATTTGACGGTCTCGGGAGGTCCGTAGAAAAATATAGGACTTGAGCTTATGCCCAGAATTGAATTCCGAGGTCCCAGGCCCGAGAAATGAATTTTTCCGTTAAATTGTTTTCTGAAAATGTTTAAGGAAAATGAAAATGAAATTTGATCAAAAAGTAATGGTATCGGGCTCGTATTTTGGTTCCGATACCTGGTACAGGTCATATATATTGCTTAAGAGCTTCCTGTAAAGTTTGGTTGAAAACGGACGTCGTTTGATGTGTTTCAGCCTTAAATTGGAAAATTTGAAAGTTATGAAATTTTGAAAGATTTCTTGGATTTAAGGCTCAACTCATTGATTTTGATATTATTTTGGCGATTTGATCGCTCGAGCAAGTTCGTATAATGTTTTTGCATCAGTGTGCATATTTGGTTTAGATCCCCGAGGGCTCGGGTGATTTTAGGATAGGTGTCGGAGTGTTTTTGGACTTGGAAAATCTGGTATTTTACTGTTTGATGGTATCTGGTACGTTGCTCTATGCGATCGCATAGGAGCCTCCGCGATCGTATAGAGTAAATTTCAACTTGCCCCGTTTGTTCTATGCGATCGCAATAATTCAATTGTGATCACGTAGCTTTGCCCAGTCCTTCAATGCGATCGCATCCCTTGCCCCGCGATCGCATAGTGTAAATTTTCAAGAGCTCCGTTTTGTTCTATGCGATCGCATGAAGTCATCCGCGATCGTAATGCCCAGCCTGTTTATTGTATGCGATCGCATTTCATTCTTCGCGAACGCATAAAGCAAATTCTCGCCCAGTCATATTTACTCTATGCGATCGCATCCCTTGCCCGCGATCGCATAGAGCAATTTCGCGCAACGATTTTAAAAGACCCAAAACAGAACATTGATGGGATTTTTTCACCTAACACACACGGGTTCATCTTCTCCACAACCCCTAAGCGATTTTCAGAGCTTTTCTTCACCAAATCTCTTTGGGTAAGTATTGTTTAACTCGTCTTCTTCATTTTTCATCAACATCAATCAAATTCTTAAGCCAAAACATGTGAAAATAGGTAGAAAATTAGAGAATTGGGTAGAGTTAGGGTTTTCAAAGAAGTTGTGATTTAGACCTCGTTTTGGGGTCGAACTTAAGAACAAATTATATATTTGAACTCGTGGGGTCATGGGTGATCGGAAAATGGTTCGAACCTTGTGTTTTGACTACATGGGCCCGGGGTCAATTTTCACTATTTCGGCCAGAATGTTGTAAAAATATATTTAGCTATTTGGGATTAATTTATGAAGTATTATTGATGATATTAAATCAATTGTGTATAGATACGATTGAATTGGAGCCAAATTCAAAAGGAAAAGGCATTGCTAAGGATTGAGTTGACCGTAAACCTTCGAGGTAAGTGTTTGATCTATCCTAGCTTGAGGGAATATGAGTTGAGTTTATGTGATAATTGTTATGTGTGGAGTCCAACATATAGGCATGGTGATGAGTATCTATATGTTGGGGGTCGAGCATGACCGTGGGTCTTAAATGGATTAAATTTAGAAACTCTTATGTGATTATATGAAAGAATTAATTGTTGAGCCTTGGCACCGAGTTATTGTTTCTCTTGCCAATTATATATATATATATTGAGAACTATGTTAAAAGTGAAATGGGATCGTGTGGCATGCCGACCACTTATATATTATGAAATAGGATCGTGTGGCACGCCGACCACTTATA
>MU736858.1:0-18192 GCA_026770625.1 Nicotiana glauca | reverse complement strand
CTCACGAAGCTCACAGCTATAAATACTAAGAGAGGAAACCCTAGAAGGGGGCTTCTTCTTGGCCACTATAGGGGAGAGAGAAAAGATACCACGAGACCGATATTAGGGGAAAGTGGAACACCATTGTAAGGCTCTGAACCTCTTCATGGAGAGGCAGACCAAATCAATACTATCAATAAAAGCTTCTAATGTTTCTCCTCCTAATTCTGAGTACTTATTTTCGTTTCCTTCATTTGATTCAATGGATTATTACGGTTTGCTATGATTGTCCCGCGATTCATTTATATTGTTTTACACTCACAAAGTATATAATAACTTTTGAGCAAACAACTCCCTCAATAAATCTTTTTACTCCAAAAAACTATAATGTAACTTCCATCAACTATATATATTATACTGCACAATATGATAATCGAGGATGAGCGCGATCTTAATGCACCAATTCAAGATGATTAGGAATGTCCACCTCCAATGATAGAAATGGTAGTAGATGAAAATCACCGATTTGAACAATTTTTAGCTCGATACAAAAGAATTAAGGACAAAGATCCTCATTTTGCACTTTGTACTGTATTAATAGATCATTTATGGGAGCATACTAAAGGTGAAAGTTGAATATTTATGTAGTATTTAATCTGAATTTTTCATAATATAATATATATTTAATTATCTTGTATCTCAATGATTTCACTTTTATTTGAATTATCTGTTATCATATATAATCTATAATATTTTCTTACAAATCATTTTATTTAGAAATTTATGGTATAAAATAATTTTATATTAAATGGTTATATAATAAAGGAATATAAATTATATGTGATGAATATATAAAAAAGAAAAAAAGGAAAGAATTTATTTAAGAGAAATAAGTAAATAAAATTTAAATAAAAGATAATAATATAATATTAAAGAGAGAAAAGAATATAAAATGAAATATTTTTTTTTTTAGTAAAAAATAGAGTAATGGTTGGAATAAACTTTACTCTATTTCGGAGTTAATTCCGTTTTAAAGGAGAAAATGGAAGCAAGGGTTGGAGATGGGCTAACAACTTCTAAAGTAGCCTTCTGCAGAAGAAAACAACAAAAAGTTATGCAACAAACACAACTTATGATTATTTCAACTACATTAATAATAAGTAAACCTTATCAAACAACAGAGTTATTCTAAACTTATATTTTTTTCTGTTGTACTTTTAAATTTTTTTACCATATTGTGATGACCTTCCACGTCATCATGCCACATATGTGCCATTTGGCATATATTAATGCCATATCAAAGCTTACATAAGAAGAAGGCTAGCATTTGTGAGAAGATTCTAGAGAAGTATGGACATTTTCTTAGGAAGAACCTAGATCTTTATGGATTTGCTAGGAAAGTCCTTGGAATCTTCTAGGCTTTAAGAGAAATCTAGAGAAAGTCCTTATCTTGTAAATATTAAGGACTTGTTTAATAATTAATATTTACACACTAGCCCCTATAAGACTAGTATATAAAGGGGGGTCATTCATTTGTAATTCATCAAGCAAACAATTCAAGTTCTCTCTAATACAAAACTTTCTTTAACAATTCTCTTGTGTTCTGTCTACCATTCTCTTCGCAATCTTGAGTATAGTAAGGCTGACTTGGCATAGCAAGAACGTGAGCAATCTGTGCAAGATCGTGAGCGAGTTGTCAAGTGCCGCACGTGTACTTAGTTAAAAATTAAGGATGTGACAACGTGGTATCAGCGCAAAGGTTGCAACTAAAGGAATGGCGAACGATAGAGAAATTAATGTTGCTCACACCCAAGCCAACGTCATCCAGGATGTTGCTGGCAAGAGCGACCATAACAAAAAGAGGAATGTTACCAACAAGAGTCGGGAGGTGCCAACCGAGGTTGTGTCAAACGAAGGGCTTACATCCCAAGAACCATCTGCCACTGAGGCGGGGGAGGATGAAGTGGAGGTCCTGCCTGAGGACGTCTCGCTCAGAAAAGAGTGGGTGATGAAGATGAATGCGGGAATGGACGCCGTGGAGATCTTTGGCCAACACTTGGGGAGGATGGAAGGCACCCTTAGCGTTCTTGAAGGGCACACTCTTGAAGAGATTGAGAGTATCCGAAATTACTTGGAGGGACGTACACGGACCGAGATATAACTAAGGCAAACCATCACTGACTTAGAGTGCAAACTCATCAAGGCTTTGAGTGCTATCGATGCTATAAAGGCAAAGATAGAGTCACTCGAGGAGCATGTCAATGCTAGCATGACCGAGGTTGCTATCAATATTATAGTGAGGAGGGAGGCCAAGATTGAGGCTCCCAAACCCCCGGTGTTCAAAGTTTTTCGTGATGCACAAGAAGTGGAAAACTTCATTTGGCACTTGGAGAACTATTTTAGGCGCGAAAAAGTGAGGGACGACGAGGCCAAGATCAACACTATTGTGTTGTACCTCTCAAAGACTGTCATGCTGTGGTGGAGAAAGAAGATGGCCAACGTGGATAAAGGTCTATGTACTATTAGCACATGGGATCAGTTCAAAGCTGAGTTCAAGCGACAGTTCTTTCCAAACAATGTATTGTATGAGGCAAGGCGTAAGCTCGGGAAGTTGAAGCAAACATGGAGCATACGTGACTATGTCAAGCAGTTCACTACCCTTATGCTTTAAATTCCCAACCTGACCAATGATGACATGTTGTTCCACTTCATGGGCGGGTGGCAAAATTAGGCTAAATAGGAGTTACAACATTGGCAAGTCGCGGATATAGACCAAGCCATAGTGGAGGCTGAATCATTGATGGATTTCAGGCATGACAAAGGCAAAGGCAAGGAGTTAAAGGTCAGCTATGTCAAAAGCGGGGGAGACTGTGGCAAAGGCAAAGAGATACAACAATAATACTCGAAGACTCAAGATTCCAAAAAGTTGAGTGGCAATCAGGGCTACACCGAGAAGAAGGCACAGACCTAGAAGAAGGGATGCTATATATGCGTAGGGCCACACGGCTTCAGGAATTGTCCTAACCTCAAGAGACTCATTGCCATGGTCCGTGAACGGAAGGAGCAGCCACAAGGAGAATCACAGTTGGTATGATCGAATTATGTGGTGCTATCACGAAACAAGTTATCCAACCTACCGAGAATGGAAATTAGTACATGGATCTCACCATCAACAACAATCCCGCTCATACAACGATGGATACTGGAGCAACTCATAATTATGTGACTGAGGTTGCCGCAAAGAGACTAGAATTGAAGCTTGCTCCAACCAACTCTCGCGTCAAGACCGTGAATGCCGAGGTACAGAATGCTCGTGGAGTATCTAATGGAGTTGGTCTCAAATTGGGAACTTGGAAAGGCATGACAAACTTTACCGTAACCGCTATGGATATCTTTGACATCTTATCGGGGCAAGATTTTTTGAGACATTGTCATACTTTGATCGACCCCTACCTCCAACATCTCTTGGTTATGGAGCGAGAAAGAGCTTGCATGGTGCCTACAGTGACTATGCCATAAGGACATATCCAAGCAAAATTCTCAGCTATGAAGATTTGCAAGGGGATCAAGGAGGGGGTGCCGACATTTGTGGCAACCATTGTAAGTCTAGAGGAAGACAAAAAATTTCAAGATATAGTGCCGCCTTGCATAGAGAAGTTTCTTGAGGAAAACAAAGATGTCATGCCCAAGGAGTTGCTTAAGAACTTGTCGCCTAAAGGAGAGGTGGATCATAAGATTGAGTTGGAGCTAGGGGATAAGCCACCCGCATTTGCCCCATATCGTATGGCACCGCTCGAGCTAGAGGAGATCAGGAAACAATTGAAAGATCTGCTAGGTGTTGGTCATATTCGCCCATCAAAGGCATATTTTGGCGCACCAGTATTGTTCCAGAAGAAGAAGGATGGATCATTGCATTTGTGCATAGACTACCAAGCACTTAATAAGGTCACTGTGAAGAATAAGCACCCGATCCTGCTCATTGCTAACTTGTTCGATAGACTTGGGCAAGCCAAGTACTTTACCAAGGTGAATCTTCAAAAGGGCTACTACATTGCGGAAGGGTATGAGCCAAAGACAGCATGTGTGACGAGATATGGAGCCTTTTAGTGGTTGGTAATGCCCTTCAGCTTAACCAATGAACGGGCCACATTTTGCATCCTTATGAACAAGATTTTCCATCCCTACCTTGATCAGTTCGTGGTAGTCTACCTAGACGACATAGTCATCTACCACAACACTTTGGAGGAGCATATGGAGAACTTAAGGAAGGTTTTCCAAGTCTTGTGGGAGAACGAGCTATACATCAAGAGGGAGAAATGTGAGTTTGCATAATCAAAGGTGCACTTCTTGGGCCATGTCATTAGCATTCGCGAGCTACGCATGGACGAGGCGAAGGTACGTGTTATCCAGGAGTGGGAGGCACCTACAAAGGTAACTGAGTTGAGATCCTTCCTTGTACTTGTTAACTACTATCATCGATTCATTAGTGTCTACTCAGCCAAGGCCGCACCATTTATTGAGTTGCTAAAGAAGAACAAACCATAGGTTTGGACGGAGCATTGTCAAAAATCATTTGAAGGCCTTAAGGCGGCTGTAATAGAGGAGCTAGTCTTTGTGTTACCTGAATTTGCCAAGACATTTTAGATGCACACAAATGCCTCAGACTTCGCCATTGGGGGTGTCCTGATGCAGGATAAGCATCCCATAGCGTTTGAGAGCCGGAAGTTAAATGAGATGGAGCAGCGTTACACGGTGCAAGAAAAGTAAATGATTGCCATTGTGTATTGCCATCGTACATGGCAAAATTATCTGCTCGGGTCGAGGTTCGTGGTCAAGATCGACAATGTGGCTACTAGCTACTTTCAAACACAGAAGAAGCTCACACCAATACAGGCTAGGTGGCAGGATTTCTTAGCCGAGTTTGATTATGTGCTGGTGTACAAGCCGGGCAAAGGTAACGTTATAGCCAATACCTTGAGCCAGAAAGACGAGCTTGCTGCAATCAATTTAACAAGATGGGACATTTGTGAGGCTATAAAAGAAGGCATTCAGCATGATACAGTAGACAAACAACTTATCGAGTTAGCCAACCAGGGAAATACAAGATGTTTTGGGTCGAAGACGGCCTACTGCTTACCAAAAGTTAGCGGGTCTACGTGCCTAAGTTTGGAGACATTAGCGGATCATAAGGGAGATTCATGACACAATGTGGGCTGGTCATCGAGGCCAACGTCGCATTAGGGCCTTGGTTGAGTCAGTCTACTATTGGCCATGCATTCAAGATGACATAGAGTGTTATGTACAAACTTGTCTTGTCTGTCAACAGGACAAGGTTGAGCAACAACAACCCGGAGGACTTTTGGAGCCACTACCAGTTTCAGAGAGTCCATGGGAGAGCGCGCCTATGGACTTTATCACTTGCCTACCGAAGTCCGACGGTTATGGTACTATTATGGTGGCCGTGGATAGATTTTCCAAATATGCCACCTTCATGCCTGCCTCACTAGGTTGCACTGCCAAGGAAGCCGCCAAGCTATTCTTTAAGAACGTGGTGAAATATTGGTGCTTACCAAGGCATATCATGAGTGATCGAGACCCCCATTTTACTGGAAACTTTTGGAAAGAGTTATTCAACATTCTTGGCATGGAACTGCACTTTTCCACACACTTTTCCACTAGTTTCCACCCACAAATAGATGGACAAACGGAAAAGGCCAATGCCTTACTAGAATGCTACTTGAGGCATTATGTAAGCACGCATCAGAAAGATTGGGCAAAGCTCCTAGACATCTCCCAATTCTCTTATAACTTGCAGAGGAGTGAGTCCACGGGACGGACACCATTTGATCTAGCCATAGGCCAAAAGCCACAAACTCCACATTCATTACCAGCTGCATTCAAAGGAAGAGTTTGGGGGCTTATCATATGGCCAAAGGATGGGAGGAGCAGCTTGAAGCTGCTAAGTCCAACTTGGATAGGGCAGCTAAGAAGATGAAGAAGTTTGTGGACCGTAAGTGGCGTTCCACGGATTGAGTTGGGGACATTGTCATGGTGAAGTTCAACCAAAGACAATTCAAGGCACTAGGGAGCATGCATCAGAATCTGATTCGCAAGTATGAGGGGCCATTTAAGATCGCCGCCAAGGTAGAAAGGTTCTCATACAAGCTTGACATGCCATCGTATCTTAGATCTACCATGTCTTCCATGCCAGTATGCTTAAGCCATATCATAAAGATAAAGATGACCCAAGTAGGGGTCAATCAAGTCAAGCACCTATGACTATCACTGCCTCGCTGATCAGGAGATTGAGGCTATTATGGATTACCAAGCCAGCGAAAACAAGGGCAAAAAGCCACCGCTATGTTCCTCGTCCATTGGAAGGGGAAATAACCTGTAGACGCACGTACCTCATTTTCAGATTCAGGAAGTAAACTTGAACTAAAATCCGCTAGTACATGTGTGACTTTATGGCAGCTCGTGGCTGATAAATAATATCAAATAACTAAGTTTTATTGCCCACTTAGATAATCTTCCTAATAATTTATGTTTATTTAAAATTTTCCATAATTAAAAAAAAGTAGTCATGACAAATATAGGATGACATTGAAAATAAGTCGTAATTTTTTATGCCATTATTAATGTCAGCGCTAATTTTTCTAAATGTAGATATCATTTTCCATCTTCAAGTAATGCCTTACAAACATAATAGATAGAATATTGCATACCTTTTTCTTCTCATATCAGTATTACACTTACTGGTACTTCAGTAAGTAAACAAGTAATCTTTCTCCATCCCTTGGCTTCGATACCAAAGGAGGTTTTGAAAGATATGCTTTTAAATTTTTCAATGCTTGTTGACAGTCACCTGTCCATTCAAACTTATTTTGCTTTTTTAACAACGAGAAAAATTTGAAGAATTTCTCTAAAAATTTAGATATAAATCTCCCCAAGGCTTCCATCCTCCCAGTTAGTCTCTGCACTTTTTTTTTACTCGTGAGCACATTCGATATTTCTTCAATTGCTTTAATTTGAGCCGGATTTACCTCAATCTTCCTATTACAAAGAAGGAAAACCATAAATTTACACGATGCTACTCCAAATACGCATTTTTCTTAGTTCAACTTCATATTATACTCGCGAAGAATGGCAAATGTTTCATTCAAATGCTTGAGATGATCTCCCACTTGATTCGATTTCACCAACATATTATCAATGTAGTCTTCCATGGTTTTTTCTAGATGTTCTTGAAATACTTTAGTCGTCAATCTTTGATATGTAGCCCCATCATTCTTTAGACCAAAAGGCATTACTTTATAACAATAAGCCCACATGTCTATAATTAAAGAAGTTTTTTCCTCGTCTCCGTGATCCATCTTAATATGATTATATCCAGAATAAGCATCTAAAAACTTAAAAGTTCTTGTCCAATAGTATAATCAATTAGGTGATCTATATGTGGTAAAGAAAATAAATCTTTGGGGCAAGCCTTATCTAAATCAAAATATTCTACACATACTCGTTATTTACCATTTTTCTTAGGCACTACAAAAATATTTGCTAACCAGCCAGGGTATTTTACCTCACAAATTAAACTAATTTTTAAGAGTTTACTTACATCTTCCCGAGTTACCTGATATTTGAAAGCTCATTGCTTTCTCTTCTTTTGTTTCATTGCTGGGTGTAATGGATCTTCATTTAGATTATGGGCCATTAACTTCGGTGGAATTTATGTCATATTTGAGTGCGACTAGGTAAAACAATTGGCAATAGTGTGTATAAATTCAATTAACTTATCTTTCAACTTCGGGCTTAGGTTTGTCCTAATATAAACTTTTCTTTAGGGACGGTGAGTGAATAAGATAACAATTTTGAGCTCTTCTGTTGTTGTTTCAATAGTTTTATTTTCTTCTGGTTCCTGGATCACATCAGGCCTTCCATCCATGTACGTTTTGTCTCCCATATCTTACGTGAGGTAGAGAGCATATTTTTCTCAATTGGACGCTATAATTGCTATTTTTCTTTGTTGTTTTTTGTTGTTCTACTTGCTACAACTAATGTATTAGTTTCTAGTGTTGCTCGTTGATCTCCCATGATCTGACGAACTTCATTGTGATGGGAATTTGATAACCTGATGCAAAGTCGACGGTAGTACATTCATATCATGAATCCACGGCCTCCCTAAAATCATGTTGTAAGCCATGTCTGCATCCACCACTTGAAATTTTGCATCTTTCACTATTCCTTCAGCAAATGTAGAAAATGTAATTTCTCCCTTCGTTATGACACTTGAATTGGCAACTCAAGACAAAGACCAAGCCTTGGGTATTATACCTGATCAATTTCTTGCATTTTATTGACTACTTTTATTAATATAATATTTACTAAGCTACCTGGATAAATCAAAACACTTTTGGCATTAGTATCATGAACAAGTAAAGGAATTTTATCGCTGTGTGAGGGATGAACAAGCCATCGACATCCTCTGTCACGACCCAAAATCCACTAAGGATCGTGGTGGCGCCGGACATCTCTGTCACGCCAGCCAACTAAATTATCAATTAATTTCTCTTTTAATACTTTAGAAAATCTATGGTTTTTCCTTCTATTTTTATAAATAAATGTTCACTATTTGAATTCAAATTTAAATAATAACAACTAGTACAAATCCATTGAAAATCATCCCAGAAACCCGGTGTCACAAGTACATGAGCAACTACTGATAAGAGAAATAAAATACAATATCCGTCCGGAATACAGTGGACAGAAAGTAAATACAGTACACTGGAAGGGACTACCCTGGATGTGGTCGCCTCGAATGATGCAGCTCACCTAGTCTCAGCGTCATCCATGCCGTTACGCCCAATAGGCTGCTAGAGGTATATATACTTGTGCAACAAAAATGCACAGAAGTATAGTATGAGTACGTAATCAACGTGTACTCAGTGAGTGTCCCGCCTAATCCCGAAGGGTTAGAGACGAGATGGTCAACTCTGACACTCTCTAATAGTCCAATGATTATTTATCCTCAATATACATATTAAACAGTGGATCTATTTTATAACACGATTTTTAATCCAAGTAGAGGAAACAAGTAAACATATAATTCTTTCATAGGAAATTTCCAAAATTCCTATTTATTATCAACAAATTAATCTCGAGCTAGGGTGAGACAGTAGCAACTTTAATAAGTTCAAGACAACAACACAAACATGCGCAAATCATGCCGAGGTCGACGGCCTGCTCCAACAGAAATATAAATTGTGCACTGTCGAGGGTCGAGCGGCACGTACCATAGATGCATCTATTTAATCTGCCGAGGCGTTCGGCTCATTCCAGAAATAAACACATACCCTGCTCGCGAATCAAGCATGCGACGCAGGTACACACAAGAATACATGCTCAATCAGTCAAATAAGAGCTTATCGGGGAATATTTATTCAAATAAAATCAATTCTCCTTTAACAATTTTAAAAAATGAAGCTTAATCCCTTTGAAATTCTTTTACTAATTTAATGTGATTTAGGTAATTCAAACCATCAATGGGTTCACAAATAATACACGTACAACATGTTTTAGGGTCCTGACTACCCGGACAATAGCATAATAGTAGCTACGTATGGACTTTCGTCACCTCATGCGTACGTAGCCCCCACAAATAGGAGCACATAATCAATTACTTTACCTATGGGGTAAATTTCCCCTCACAAGATTAGAAAGGAGACTCACCTCGCTTTGAAGACTCATAACCGGCAATCTACATTCTTCCGAAGACTTGCACCAATGCCCAGAGCTCCAAAACTAGACAATGGTGATACAAATCCATTAATATATGCTAAGGTACTCATTACAACCCAATTTACAACAATTCCTAACCCCGATCAAAAGGTTGACGAAAAGGCCACCAGGCCCACGTGCCCGGAATCCAAAAAATTTCGATGATATAGTTTACCCATGACCTTAGGAACTCAAATATATAATTTTTTCTTAATTTCATACTCAAAATCGTGGCTAAATTCCAAGAACACAATATTTCTAGGTCTTCTTATAACCCTCAATTTTCTACCCATTTTCATACTAAAATCCATACATAATTAATGTATTTAACTCATAATAGGTAGAAATAACTTACCTTAACATTGTTGATGAAGAACCTCTCTTGAATCCTCCCAAAATCGCCAAAGCCATGAGAAATGAGAGAGAAATGGCCAAAATCCGACTTTTAAAACAATGCTTCTGCCTCCAGACATTTCCGCTTCTGCGGAAATATTGCTGCTTACGCGGCTCCGCTTTTGAAGATAGTAGGCCGCTTCTGCGGCTTCCCTGGCTTAGCCCCCTTTTCGCTTCTGCGATCATACCACCGCAGATGCGGTTCCGCTTTTGCGGAGCCTTGATCGCATCTGCGGTCCTTCCCAAAGCCTTCTCTTCCGCTTCTGCGTCTCCTTCTCCGCTTCTGCGGGGACGCTTCTGCGGTCCCATTTCCGCAGAGGCGGAAATACCAGCATACAGCAACTCAGCTATTTTCAAAAATCTATTTTCGATCCGTTAACCACCCGGAATCCACCCGAAGCCCTTGGGACCCCAATCAATCATACCAACCAACCCCATAACACATTACGGACTTGTTCGAGGCCTCAAATCATAAGAAACAACGCTAAAACCATGAATTACACCCCGATTCGAGCTTTATGAACTTTGAACTTTCCAACTTCCATTTCCGATGCTTAGACCTATCAAATCACGTCCGATTGACCTCAAATTTTGCGCACAAGTCATATTTGACATTGCGGACCTACTCCAACTTTCGAAATTAGATTCCGACTCCGATATCAAAAGTTCAACCTCCGGTCAAACTTTTCAAAAATCTTCAAATTTCTATTTTTAGCCAAATGGCTCCAAAATGACCTACGGACCTCCGAATTCACTTACGATCGTGCCCTCAAATCCAAAATTACCATACGGAGCTATTCACAGTCTCGAAATCCCAAACAGACATTGATAACACTAAAATGCTCTTCAAGCTAAACTGATGAAATTTCTTCTAAAATGCTAACTTCCACAATAGGCGCCAAAATGCTCCCGGATTATCCAAAACCCAATACAGGCATACGCCCAAGTCCGAAATCATCATGCGAACTTGCTGGAACCTTCAGATCCCGATTCCGAGGTCGTTTACTCAAAGTTCCAATCCTAGTTCATTCTTTCAACTTTAAGCTTCTCAAATGAGAGTTTTCATTTAAATTTAACTCCGATCTTTCTGAATTTAAGTTCCGACCATGCGAACAAGTCATAATACCCGAAATGAAGTTGTTCATGGCCTCCGACTGCTAGACAGAGCGCGAGTACTCAAGACGACTGGTCGGGTCGTTACATCCTCATTATTGAATCATATGTTTTCTCCCTCTAAGACTTGCTGAATTTGCTTCCCGTGAGTCGTTGATATTTAGGCTATTTTTTGTTGCCGTATATATTACTTTATTAACCTCCCCACCCTCGATTATTACGTTCACCGTCCTCTTTGGTGATAGGGGCTTTGGTGGCTCTTCCATGTTCTTCATATAAGATTGCTTGCCTTTCTCATTACATAGATCAGTGAGATAACTTTTTTTTAAAATAATCAACCTCTGTTGTAAGAACCTGCAATTTGCCGTCCTGTGCCCGTGATCATTATGAAATTCACACCAAAATTCCTGGATTCTTTTGTGAATGTCTTATCTCATCTCTTTGCGCCATCGTACCTTATTGCATATGCCTCTTAACACTGCTTATAACTCGGAAGTACTTACATTGAAGTTGTAATCACCTATTTTTTATCGAGAACTTTGATCGTTGTTCCTTGTCATATCCCGTTCCTTTCCAAATCGAGAAGAGGAACATGCTTCTTTCTACCATGATCTTTGATTAAACATGTTCTGGTTTCGGCATAAGATTTCGCCTTGGTGGTCATATGTAAGGCTCATACCTATTTTTTCTGATCCTTCATTCTAGTTCTGATTGTCTAGATCCGAACCTATCCTCCACTTTTGGTTCGGATACCATATCTTCTTCTATTTGAAGTTTATGTTGTAACTGTTATAAATATCATTCCAAGTTGTTGCTGGAAATTCTCGCAAACTCTTCTTCAATATTCTCATGGCTTCTGAGCTTCTCTCATTCTGGTTGCTCGCAAATACCATTACTGCCCAATTATCAAGTACGCAAGGTAACATTACCCTTTCTCGCTGGAAGCGATTCACGAATTCTATGAGTAATTTTCTACTTCCATGTTTTACCTTGAAGGTATCTTCCATTTTTTTCTACTTTTTGTGCTCTCGAATGTGCTTTAATAAACGTATATGTAAGCTCAGAAAAAGAGTCAATTAAATTTTCAGGTAAATGGAATATCACGTTAATGCACCCTTTGTAAGGGTTTAACCAAATTTTTTCACCAACACTAATTCGATTTTCTGTTTGGTCAAGTTACTGTCTTTGACTCCAGTAATAAATGCAGTAACATGATTTTGTGGATCGGAAGTCCCATCGTACTTAGGAATATTGGGCATCTTAAAATTTTTTGGTATAGGTAATGCTGCACTTGGTTTCCATGGCTATTGTAAATATTTTGTATATAGCCACTCTTTTGATTACAAGTGGCACTCCCGATATCTCCTCTATCCGCTCAGTTTGTTCCTTGAATTTTTTCAACAAGGTTAGAACTATATTTTATAAATTAGAATTATTTGGCGTACCTGAACCTCCGGCTCAAGAATTATTTAGTATTTCCCTGCTTCCAGAGTTTTCAATTTCAACTCCTCTCCCGGACCTATGGATCGTGGAGCTCGGGAATGGAGCAAAAGAAGCCCTGAATTGGGATTTTTCACAGTTGTATTAACTGATGGTGGAGCCTGAACAACGGCAATCCACCTATCAAAGCATGTAAAGCTTAACCGATTTATTGTGCAATAACGTATTTTAAGTCATCTTGTAAACTTGATTCTTCTTCATTTTTCTGCCCAGCATTATGATTAGCAAATCTGACTAGTGTGTTTTCACGTGAACGTTGTGGACAATGTGTGGGTGAGTTGCGTAGAGGAGACCCTCCTAGTTCATACCCCTGCCGAGTAATTTAGTCAGTTCCAGTCATAATTTGTTGCTAAAGGCAAAGTATGTAAAAGAAAATTGAAAAGATTATTGGATTTTTTGGTAACGGAACCAATTTGTTTAACCAAAAAAATAGTTTTTATAGTCAAAGCAAATAAAAGAATAATCGAATTTCTAACAACCAATT
The DNA here is from genome assembly GCA_026770625.1 of Nicotiana glauca. NCBI lineage: Eukaryota > Viridiplantae > Streptophyta > Magnoliopsida > Solanales > Solanaceae > Nicotiana > Nicotiana glauca. The sequence continues at coordinate 4,949 of MU736858.1, read as the reverse complement.
TTACTTTACTTTTCCTAATAATAATAATAATAATAATAATAATAATAATATAAGAATAATAAGACTGAGAGAATGAGAAAATAGAAATCTTATTGATGATTGTTGCTTTTTTGCAATGGAGAAGAATAAGATCGTCCAATGGCAGAGAATAACAACAATATTGATAATTGATAGTATTAAACTATTACTTTGTAGTTTTCTTGATAGGGATACATGATAGGGAAAAGGATTTATATAAGGATACAATTTTTAACTGTTTGCCCTATTTAATTCCCGCCTGTTACTAGTATCTATCACACTGATTAGCCATCACGTGGGTGATTTATAACGGTTATAGTAATAATATCCAATCATGCATAATGTAGCTATTAATGATGTGACGATCCGGCCCGTTGTCTCATGTGCTGCTGCCCCGTTCTTTCCGTTTATTGCTTCTTAATATTTCATTATCGGTATGTGGTGTATGAGAGTTGATTGGGATTGGTTTTGATAAGAAATGAGGCACTTAGTCTCTTTAAGGAAGGCTTAAGTTGGAAAAGTCAACCGGACGTTGATTTATGAGTTAGAGGGCTCGGATATGATTTCCGGCGATTCGGTTAGCTTCGGGAGGTGATTAGTGACTTAGGAGCACAATCGGAATTGATTTTGGAGGCCCAGTATAGAATTAGGCTTGAATTGGCGAAGTTAGAATTTTGGCGAATTCCGGTTGATAGGTGAGCTTTTGATCTGAGGGTCGGAATGGAATTCCGAGAGTTGTTGTTGCTTCGTTAGGTGATTTTGAATGTATGTGCAAAATTTCGGGTCATTCGGAGGTGTTTAGGTCGGGTTTTTGATCGATTGTGCAATTCGGAAGTTTTTAAGAAACGTAAGCTTTGATTTGATGAAAATTGAGGATTTTGATGCTAACGATAATGTTTTGATGATTCGAGCAAGTTTGGATAGGGTATTAGATCATGTATGTGCTTTTGGTTGAGGTTCCGAGGGCCTCGGGGTAAGATCGAGTGTTAAAAACGAGAGTTTTTGAAGTTGCTTCAGGTCTGTGATTTCTGTCATCTGGTATTTCCGCTTCTGCAGAAATGGACCGCATAAGTGGATAAGGGAGCGCAAGAGCGATGTTGGCATGGGTTGTGAAGTTCCACAGAAGCGAAACTTGGTCCGCATTAGCGGGTCCGCAGGAGCGGACTTTTGGCCGCAGAAGCGGACTTGGGGATCCGCAGAAGCGAGTTTCTTGTTGCATAAGCGGTCGTGGGGAAATAAAGTGAAAACCGCAGAAGCGGATATTTGGACGCGGAAGCGATATCGCAGAAGCGGTTTTGAGAACCGCAGAAGCGGAATCTGGGCTGGTCATAAAGGATTTTATTGAAATATTTCATTCGCGAGGGTTATGTATTCTCCTCCAATTTTGAGCGAGCTTTGAGAGCTTTGAGGCGATTTTGAAGAGGGATTCAAGGAGGAATGATTGGAGGTAAGATTCTTGAACCTAAAACTCGTTTTTATTGAGAAATCTACCTAGAAATTCATGGAATTAAGTCTAAAATGGATGAATTAGGGCTTGGGATTTTGAGAATTTAAAATTGGGATTTGATGGGACATTTGAGATCGGATTTGGGAGTTCTTGGTATGTATGGACTCGTGGCGAGACGAGGAATCCGGTGATGTGAATTTTGTAATTTTTTGAGAAGTGGGCCCAGGGCTCGGGTTTTGCCAACTTCGAGATTTTTGGTATTTTTCGAGTTCTTTTGATGGGGTTATGTTTCTTTAGCCTATTGTAATGTATTTATTGTGGTTTTGACCATATTCGACGTGCGAGGAGGTGGATTCGAGAGGAAAAGGCATAGCGGACTAGTCTTGTGGCCGGTTTGAGGTGAGTAATAGATGTAGATGATGACCTGAGGGTTTGAAACCCCGGTATATCACATTGTGACGCTATATTGAGGTGAGACACGTACTCTACGGTGAGTGCGGGGTCGTTTGTGGTTGAGGACTATGGCTTAGTCCGTCCGAATAATGTTCATACTGTATTATTGACTAGAAATTGATTGGTAAACATCCTACTTGGATTGTTATGAGTATATTTGGGTTGCGTGCCTATTAATTGGATCCCTTAGGGATTATTATCACTATTTTCATGATGCTTAGCATTTTTTCAAGATATCAGTCATGAGTTAAACACTGTCTCGAAATGATTAGTAAATTCTAAAGTTTTAAACACTTAATCCATAATTCCTAATAATTGGAACTGAAAATGATAAACTTGACTATGCCTGTGTGGTTTATATGCATATATCTGGACTGAGTGTGGATCAGGCTGCACGCCGCAGCGAATACTATGATGATATTGCGCTTGGGCTGTAGGAGCCCCTCCAGAGTCTGAACCCCCACAGTGAGCGCGGGTACCCAAATGGATCTGGCTGTATGCCGCAGCGGTCATGTGCATTGCATTGCATTCATGTTCTGATGTTTATCTGATCTAGTTGTTTCTGTCTTGTTGCCATTTCACCATTAACTATGCTGAATTGTTAGTGTTAGATTTACATTGTGGTATTTTCGGGATTTCATACTTTCAGTCATTATATATATCTATTACCACTGAGTTGGAAGTACTCACTTTACTCCCTGCACCATGTGTGCTGATTCGGGTGTCTCGGGAGCATAGTTGAGCTTTTGGTGCTTCAGAGTTTCGCAGGAGTTGTCGAGGTAGCTTCTTGACGTTCGCAGGGCCCGACTCCTCCCCTATCCCTTTATTATTTCTACATTTGTGAACATCAGTATTACTGAGGATTTATTATTTTGTTATCTTAGAGGCTCTAGACTCATGACCCCAGGTTTTTGGGAGTTTTATTGGCAGTTGTTATGATTTTCGTATTACTTCTGTCTATTATCACTGGTTGGAACTATATTATTTGATAATTTAATGCTATAAATTGGAAATGGGTTGTGTGGTTGAGTTGTGAGTGTTAAGTCGTCAGGCTTGCTTAGCAATTGTGTTGGGCGCCATCATGACCGGGTTTGGGGGTCGTGACAAGTTGGTATTAGAGCCTAGGTTACTAGGCCTCATGAGTCATGAGCCGGTTAGTAGAGTCTCGCGGATCGGTATGGAGACGTCTGTATTTATCCTCGAGAGGCTGCAGAACCTTTAGGAAAACTTCACTTTCTTGGAATTTTTGTCGTACGTACTTGATTCAGCTTGAGATATAACTCTTGAAATTCCTTCCACACATCTGTATGCACCCGTGAGCCGCTCAGTATTGTATGTGCCGTGATGGCTTGTGATTCCCCGATCAAGGGGCGAGATGTGATCTTCGTGAGTATGTTGGGCTAGTCTGGAGGACTTGAGGCCGGATCTTTGCCTATGGCTTGAGCACTGAGGTGCTGATTGAGTGAGCAAGTGTTTTGAACTTATATGTTCGATATTATCGCTATTAGCCGGAATGGTGGTTTGGTATTCATGTGATGAGTATGTTAGTACTGCGAGATGTAATTATATGACTTGGTAGTGACGAAGAAGTCTGCGGGATAATAGATGAACTGTTAAGTGATTCATTTCCTATTATGGTTTGATGTGTAGCCCGAATATGGGCACGTGAAGAATATTTTCGTGTCTCCTAGTTGGGAAGTGAAGTACATTACGTGTGGCGATATGGGTTCAGAATCAAGAAGACCAAATGGATGTGTTATGTGTATGATGGTAGAAGGTGTGTTGAAATACTAAACTGAGGCGAAGCAGGTGGGTTATCTCCTGCGGAGTGTTCTTGAGTGGTATGATCTTTATGTGTCCGTTAGAAGATCCCATGGGTAATTGAAAGGTACGTGTGTAATTTGAAAATTTGGGTCGCTTAAGAGAGTGGACTCAACTGACGTGGGGATCAATGCGAGATTTGCAGAGGATTACGGTACTAGATGATCTGTGTTTCATAAACTAGTAGATGATTTGAGTTTAATCTCACTATAATATTGTGGCATCATTAGAGTAAAAGTATTTTGGTTATTGAATGTGTCCCGATAGATGGCTTCAAGCCAAGCTGGGAGGTTGCTGTTCATTAGCTGATCGCACGGTTGTGTGCTATGTCAGTTCCGTTTCGAGGTATATCAGCGGATCAGTCCTGGTTGCAGAAATGAGTGGCACGAGTGAAGAAAATTTTTGATAAAGGTTATATGATGCTTCGTAGATGCGAGGAAATAATAGGATGTCTTGAGCTGTTGTTGATAAAGAATGCTCAGTGTGTAGAAAAGGAAGATGTTTGTTTGTATTGGAATAAGATCATATCCTGCGGTGTCAGAGTGCTAATAAGGCACGAGTGGTTCTGTTCATTAAGTCAGGTAAATTGCAGTTGGAATAGGAGTGAATGACTCTCGAGAATGGTTTTATTGTGTTCAAGATTTTGCATGCAATAATCAGGTGTCTTAAGGTGGTGTATGTAGCTAGAGACTGTGTTTCCATTAGAAAAGGATCAAGACGGGTGATATTTAATGTTGATTATGGGATTCTATGTATCAGTATCTGGAAAGTAATGGTAACGAATTCAGATTCGCAGGAATTTCTTCAAGTAAAGTATTCTGGAATGTGGTATTTCTGGGCATGGTTGAGAAAGTATTCAGTGGCCTATGGGTCTTAGACAGTGTGGTCTTATGTTCGAATCTCGTGTGATAAGCCTGGATTGAGGTATTGTGATGCTACAGCGAGGGAGAGATATCAAGTTGATGATAAATCAGAAGGGAACCTAGATAAATGAAGTATCTTGATGGTAGACCGCACCTGAATGGTAAAGATATGATTAATTCTTTGTGTGTGTTCGAGGCAATAAGTTCGTACAGGTATTTTGCAGCAAAGCTCTTGAGTTCTGACAGCTTGTTTAGCTTGGCTTAGTTAGAAAGATGCAGTCCTGACAGTTTAGCTTGTACAAATGGAATTGGCAGAGATGTTCTTGTTGGGGTTTTACCGTAGTTTG
>MU736854.1:12285-39135 GCA_026770625.1 Nicotiana glauca | reverse complement strand
TTGCAGCAAGGGTACAAGAGGAGCAAATACGATCATTGTGTGTATTTGCGCAAGCTTAAAGATGGTTCCTTTATATATCTTCTCCTATATGTTGATGATATGTTGATAGCTTCCAAGAATTCGGAAGAAATTGATATGTTGAAGGTTCAACTGAAGAAGGAGTCCGAGATGAAGGATCTGGGCGAGGCAAAGAAAATTTTTGACATGGAGATAATAAGAGATAAACATTCAAAGAAACTCTGTTTATCTCAGAAAGAATATTTGAAGAGAGTACTACAACGTTTTGGCATAGATGACAAGACTAAGCCAATTATTACTCCACTTGCTCCCCATTTTAAGCTAAGTACTACTATTTCGCCAAAGGATGAAGTTGAACGAGAGTATATGTAAAAGGTACCATACGCAAATGTTGTTGGTAGCTTGATATATGCAATGGTCTGTACGAGACCTGACATTTCACAAGCTGTTGGAGTTATTAGCAGATATATGCATAATCCAGGAAAGGAGCATTGGCAAGCTGTGAAGTGGATTCTACGGTATATTCATAATACTGTAGATGTTGGGTTAGTTTTTGAGCAGGAAAGCAATCAGTCTGTAGTTGGATATTGTGACTCAGATTTTGCGGGTGATCTGGACAAACGAAGATCAACTACTGGTTATGTGTTTACTTTTGCAAAGGCACCAGTTAGTTGGAAGTCTACATTACAATCAACAGTTGCTTTGTCTACAACAGAGGCAGAGTACATGGCTATTACAGAGGCTGTGAAGGAGGCAATTTGGCTTCAAGGATTGCTAAAGGAGCTTGGTGTTGAACAAAAAGGTATCACAATTTTTTGTGATAGTCAAAGTGCTATTCAATTAGCGAAGAACCAAGTTTATCATGCAAGGACGAAGCACATTGATGTTCGGTATCATTTCGTACGAGAAATCATAGAAGAATGTGGAGTCACGGTGAAGAAAATTCATACTACAGAGAATCCTGCTGATATGATGACAAAGGTGGTAACTGCGATCAAGTTTCAACATTATTTGAATTTGATCAATATTATTGAACACTAAAGATTGAAGATGATGACACAACTAAAATTTGTTACCGAGAGAAAATTGAAGATGTGAAATTTTGCCAAGGTGGAGATTTGTTGACTTTTTGGCAAAATGGTTAGTCCCACATCGGTGGGTTAACCTTTGGTTTGGGAATTTTTCCCTATAAAAGAAGGCCTAATGTATATGATTTAAACACACCTCTTATTTGCCTTCTTATCTTCTTAAGGCATTTGTATCTTCTCTCTTTAGTATTATTTCACTTATATTTTTGGAGTAGAATAAAATATTGGTTGTATCCGAGGAGTAGGCAAAATTAGTCGAACCTCGTAAATTCTAGTGTTCCTTTTATTGTTGTTTTATTGTCTTATTTATTATTTGGTGGCTGCCATAATTTTTGGTATAGTAGTTGTGACTCATTCACACTATATACATTTGTCTTCCGCAACAGCTTGTGGTACAGAGCACCACCGGTAATATCTTAACTGTTTGTTAATTATTATTAACATTAAATTAAATAACTCAGTTAATAATAATTGTTAAAATCATATCAAAGTACATATCATTGGATAAAAATACATGTATGAAAGATATAGTTCGGTATAAACATCGCAGATAAAATTTTAGTGTGTGGTACATTGCGACAATTAGGAGCTACTTGATTATGTTTTTTGGAAATTTGTAATCATTGATATCGTCACTGCCTTCAAGTTCTTGTCTCTTCCAATAACAGCTATGTATCTTTCCATGAGCAGCTATATACATAAAGATAGTTATCGGAAGAAGCGCATCTAAAATTTTAAAAGGATGAATGTACTTACTACTGTTTGGTTTGATTTCATAAAATTCTATCATGACAATAACTTGGCAAGCAAACTATTTAATACAATTATCACAAAAAAAATATAACCTTTATTGTAAAAGTGTTGCTGAAAACTGAGACAGAGAGAGGAGTCAAATGAGAATTTTGATATTTTGGAAATATTGAAACTCAAAGAACTAACAAAAAAAAAAGACAAAACGGGACAAGAAAGAAACATAAAAGAAAGAAAAGACAACCAAAAAAAATAGGAACACCAAAATGGGAAAGGGGAACTTTAATAAAAAGGCAGGAAATGGATTCAATCCCTGGAGTTGAATGGATAGAGTTATTGAATATCTGAATTGGTGGAAGATGTTAAATATATAGATCTGGAGGAGCAAACCCTAGCTAGAAGAGAAGAAGGAGGAAGATGAGCTAAGGAAGAGGAAATGAGAAATGATATTCTGTTATTAACTACTAAAGCACTGTACAAACGACCCCTATTTATAAACTTCACTAACTACCATTTACCCTCTAAATAACTAACATTAAATAGTCTAGAATACCCTAATCCGGTAATACTACATTAATTTACCCCTTTCATAATACTCCCCTCAAGTTTGGTGGTGAAAACACATCAAACACACCTAGCTTGGAACTCAAACACTCATGTTGAATTCTGCTCAATCCTTTTGTCGACAAATCTGGCCGTTGTTCCCTTGTACCTACATACTTGGTTGCAACCATTCCTTCCAACACCTTCTCTCTTATAAAGTAGTAGCAATCTATATCAATATACTTTGTGCGTTCATGTGATACTGGGTTTGCAGCAATATGTATGGCTGCCTTGCTATCACAGTGAACGTGCACAAGCAGCTGAACCTCAACTCCTATCTCCTTTATAAGTCCTACTAGCCATACCAATTCTGCAAATGTGGCTGCTAGGCTTCTGATTCCGCTTCAACAGAGCTTCTAGAGATTTTTTTCTACCTCTTGGACTTCCAAGACACCAAGGAACTATCTAGCTTGATCAAGAACCCTATCACAAATCTCCTTGAGTATTGACATGCAACCCAGTCTGCATCACAGTAGGACTCCAGTGTTCCTGTGTTTTTTCTTGACATCAAAACACCTTGTCCTCGATGATTCTTGACATTTTTAATAATTCTTGTTGCTACCACCATATGAGACATTTTAGGTTGTTGAAGGAATTGACTTAGAATTTGTAAACTGGATGCTAAATCAGGTCTTGTCACAGATAAATACTTCCGCTTCCCAATTATCCTTTGATAGACTACTGGATTTGGTAATAGTTCATTTACAGTATTACTTGTAGTCCCTAGATGATCATAATAATCCTTTCTTGGCAGCTTCGCATTGACCTCTAGTGGAGTGGCTACAGGCTTTGCTGCTCTACGGCCAAGCTCAGAGATGATCTCTAAAGCATAAGTTCTTTGATGCATGAGAATTCCATCTAAAGACCTTGAAATCTCTATACCAAGAAGGAATTTCAACCCTCCTAGATCTTTTATTTTAAAAGTTTGTTGTAGAGATGCCTTTGTCTCCTCAATCAACTAGAAGGAGGTGTCAGTAACTAGCATATCATCCACATACACTAGTACTATCACAGTACCTTCATTGGTCTTCTTGATGAATAAAGAATGGTCATATTGACTCTGAGCAAAGCCAAACTTATACAATGTGTCTGTTAGCTTCTCATTCCACTGCTTATGAGCTTGTTTAAGGCCATACAAGAATTTAAAAAGCCTGCATACTGGTTGAGACTCCCCCTAGCTTCTGAATCCTGGTGGCAATTGCATATAGGTCTTATCAAAGAGATCACCTTGAAGAAAGGCATTGTACACATCCATTTGATGGATATGCCAACTCTGAGCTGCAGCTATGGACATTACAGTTCTTACTGTCACCATATTCACAACACGTAAAAATATCTATTGGTAGTTAATTCCCTCCTTTTGACTATATCCTTTAGCTACTAACCTAGATTTAAATCTCTCCACTTCACCTTAGGCCTTGTATTTGACTTTATATACCCACTTGCAACCAACTGAAACCTTTCATGTGGGAAGTGAAACTATGTCCCATGTGTGATTGCTTTCTAGTGCCGCAATTTCAGCTTTCAAAGCTTCTATCCACCTAGTATCTGACTAACCTCAACAAAAGTAGTAGGTTCCACAATAGACGAGAAGACTAATAGATAGGCTAGGTATTTAGGGGATACTCCAATTGTCACGACCCGGATTTCACACCCTTGGGAGTTGTGACGTCGCCTACTCGTGGAAACTAGGCAAGCCAATTATTCCAGTTATTTACCCTTTTCATTTTTAATCCCTTAACAATCGTGAATTAATATTAAATAGACAGCAGAAATAATAAAGAGGAAGAATGAGATATAACAATTTAACAATAATATCGATACCAATCCATAAACATAAGCTACCCAAAACTGGTGTCACAATCTCACAAACTATCTAAGAATACTACAAATAGGGGGTCCGAAAGATAAATACAATGTTGTTTCTGAAATACATAAAAGAAACAATATGGAGGGATTGAAGGAGCCTCCAAGGCCTGCGGATGCCTACAGGACTACCTCAGGTCGCCTGATGGACTGACGGCAGCAACCTCATTATGGTCCGAAAGCTGCATCATCGGGATCTGCACATAGTGCAGAGTGTAGTATCAGCATAACCGACCCTATGTGTTGGTAAGTGCCTAGCCTAACCTCGGCGAAGTAGTGATGAGGCTAGTACAGTTAAATCATATACAGCGGGAAAATAAAGGCAGAAATTTACAATTAGAAATAGGAGGGGGAAGCATGTTGCGAGAAATATCAAGTAACAACAGAAAACCAATAGATAAATGTAAAGAACATCATAATTCAATTATCAGCAAGAATCGGAAAATCAAAGACAAGTGCACGACATCACCCTTCGTGCTTTTATTGTCGTTCTAACCATAAGAATCAATATAATCGGCACGGCATCACCCTTCGTGCTTTTACCTCACATAATCATAACACGGAATTATCCTTTGTGCATTATCACTCATATCATGGCACGACATTTTACATCATGTGTCACGGCACCACCCTTCGTGCTTTTACCTCACAATATCGGCACGGCATCACCCTTCGTGCATTAACACTCTCAAAAGCATATACAACATCACCCTTCGTGCTTTACACTCTTCCTCACCCAAGCAACAATCACAAAGCAATTTGGGCAAAGGAATCAATAACATCACAACAATATCCCGGTAAGGGAACAATAGCATAACAACAATATCCCGACAAGGAAAACAATATCATGAGTAATAAAATCCCGGTAAGGGAGAAAATATCAATAGCAATAACATTCCGGCAATGGAGACAATATCATAAACCTCTTCTCTTTTCCACAATTACTTCACAACTCAATTTTCAACTTGAGCCAATGCTCTACAATGTTCAATTACCATTAACACTTCCACAAGCCTTGTTCAATAATATAAATCATCATATAAAGCATGAACAATACGAATCAGAGTCACATTAATCATAGTATAAGACTCACGGGCATGCTTGACACCGACGTATAAATACTGTCACCATGCCTATACGTCGTACTCAACATTTAGTATATAGAAAATAAGACACAACTCCTAATCCCTCAAGCTAAGGTTAGACCAAACACTTACCTCAATGCCACGAACACAATTCAAGCCTCAACTATCGCTTTACCTCTTGTTTCCACCACCAATTCATTTGTAGCTAGTCACAATTTACTTAACGATATCAATAAATTCTAAATGAATCAATTCTAATGCATGAAAATAGGTTTTCTAATGATTTCCCCAAAAAATCAAAAATCGACCCCGAACCCACATAGTCAAAACTCAAGGTTCAAACCAAAACCCGATTATCAATTCACCCACGACCTCAAATATATAATTTATTTTGAAATCAGACCTCAAATCGCAGTCCAAATTCCCAAAATTTAAAAATCCTAAGTTCTACCAAAACACCCAATTTCCCATATGAAAACCTTTGATTTTGAAATCATATAAAAAGATGTTATAGATTAAAGAAAATGAGTTAGAAATAACTTACAATCGATTTGGAGAAGAACTTTTCTTTAGAAAATCGCCCAAGAGAGCTTAGGGTTGGAGGGAGTTTGAAAAATGAAGAATTTTCGGCTAAGTTATAATTGGCACAGGCATAGATATTGCATTTGCGATGTCAGGTTCGCAAATGCGAACTCGCAATTGCGGCCAAAGCTTCGCAATTGCAAAGGAAGGCTTGCCTCTGCTTTATTCGCAAATGCGAACAACTGTTCGCAAATGCTGTGCCTGCTAAGGTCGCATTTGAGACATAAGCTTCGCAATTGCGAAGGTTCCCTATCCAGCCCAGTCTTCGCATTTGCGAGCCAGGCTTAACAATTGCGAAGCTTGCAGACCTGCAATACCACAACAGTTTTCCTAAGTCCAATTCCTCCCGTGACATATCCAAAACTCATCCGAGCCCTCAAGGCTCCAGACTAAATGTGCATGCAAGTCCGAAAATATCATACGGACTTTCTCGTGCGATCAAATCATCAAAATTACATCAACAACTACGAGTTTAGCATCAAAATCAAAGAAAATTTCAAGAACTTTTAAAGTTTCAAATTTTACAACTTAGGGTCCGAATCACGTTATATGACCTCCGTTTCTTATTAAATTTTACAGACACAACTTAAATATCATATTAGACCTGTACCAGGCTCCAGAACTAAAATACGGGCCCAATACCACCAGACTCAAACACATTCAAATTTTCAAAAACTCTTAAAATTTCAGTGAAATAATTTTCTTCAAAAATTCATTTCTCGGGCTTGGGACCTCGGTATTCTATTCCGAAAATACGCCCAAGTCCTATATTTTCCTACGGATCCTTCGGGACCTTCAAATCACGAGTTCGGGTCCATTTATCCAAAATATTAATCGAAGTCAACTTAAATTAAATTTTAAAGGCCAAATTAGCATTTTCATCAAATTTCCAAATAAAAGTGTTCTGGATATATGTCGGGACCGCGCACGCAAATTAAGGTGAGAAAAAGGAGGCTTCTAAAGCCTCAAAACAAATAATTTACTTGTAAATCAAGTGATGACCTTTTGGGTCATCACACCAGTATAGAAAATATAGTTTTCAATAGCATAAGGGACAGACTCATGAACATTCAATGACATAATATCCTTCGTCCAAATGGGAGTATTCTTAGGTCCGGATGATTTTCTGATTTCATCCCCTATCACTAGAGAAGAAGTTGAGGCTGATTGAGAAAATGAATGATGCATTTGTTCTTGATCAGTAGCTCCTTGAGCTATTGGAACTGATTCTCCGGTACTTTCATCTATAACTTTAACATTATTAAGAATTACTTATGTGTCATCAACTGTATCTTCCATGTGTGATAGTGGTAGTACATTGTCATGATCATCATTATATCCCATGTCAGGTACATGTGGATTTTCTGTCAACTGAAGGTAATCTGGTGTTGTATCAGGTTGAAGAAAGATCGGTGAATATTTTCTTCTTGCCTGTCTAAATGGAAAGACATTTTCTTGGAAAATAACATCATCCTTGTTGATAAAAAAATAATGATTAGTAAGATTTAGGAGCACATAGCCCTTCTGAGTTGCTGCATATCCCATCGTTACTGCTGGTATAGCTCTTGACACCAGCTTGTCCCTTTCTTGAACTGCTTTCGCATAACATATGCATCCTACCCTTAGGTGATCTAGTAATGGTCGTCTTTTGTACACCTTCTGGAAGGATTGACACCATTATTGACTGATGAAAGAAACCTATTGATAATATGAACTGCAGCAAGAACACAGTGCTCCCAATATAGAGGTATATGACCCTGAAATCTCATTGCTCTAGCAACTTCCGGAATGTGTTTATGGTTCCTCTCAGCTACTCTATTTTGCTGAAGAGTATAGACACAGGTTCTCTAATGAACCATCCTAAGACTATTGAACAACTCATTACAAGTGGAGTTAACAAACTTTAATCCATTATATGTTCTAATCACATTAAAAACTTTATTAAATTGAATTTTCATATAGGACATAAAGAACTTTAGAACTACACACACATCAGACTTGAACTTCAGTAAAAATAACCTTGTCATTCTAGAAAAATCATCCACCAAAGTCAAGAAGTATTTATTTTCATCAACTGTTGGTAATCTATAAGGATCCCATACATCTGCATGAATTAAATCAAAGCATTGTGTACTTTTGATGTTACTTCTAGGGAATGAAAGTCTAGTATACTTAGCTAGTGAGCATACATGGCATGTATTCACAACTGTAACACACTTGTCAGATTTTACTAGGAACAAATTCTTCAACAGTCCAGAAAGCACATGTCCTGGCCTCCTATGCCACAAGTTAATGTCTTCCTACTTTTTTGGTTCTATAGTATCATTGATTGTCAGTGTTGTTTCTGTATTTATCTTATTTGCCTGTGAGACTAGGATATAGAGATTATCATGTTCATTACCAATCTCCTTCACCCTCCCACTGTAGATATCCTAAAACAAACAAAAGTCAGAATAAAAGGCAACACACCATTGTAAGTCTTTTGTTGCCTTGGATATTGATAACAAATTATATCTGAATTTTGGGATATGACGAATATTTCAAAGTGTACTTCATGCTGAAATAGGACTTGTACCCATATGTGTAACATAGACTACCTATCCATTAGGTAAGTGAACTTTCTTAGAGTTACTAGGTTTGATTTCTTCTGACTTAGACATTAGCTTTAGATCAAACACCATATGATTGGTAGCTCATGTATCAATAATTCATTCTGGAGGCTTATGGCTTACTAAGAAGACCCTACTAGTACCTATTTCCATGTTTGCTGAAGGGGCTGAAAGAGAGATTTTGTTTAGCATCTACAGTATCTGCTCATATTGTTCCTTAGTGAAAGTGCAGGACACTAGTTGTCTCCCTGATGAGCTATCGCTTGATCCTGAAGACTGCCTTTGCATTTGTAATCCTGGTGAAGCTTGAGTCAGCATATGCTGAGCCTGAGTATGACTTTGCAAATGCATATATGGTTATATCTGAGAGTAATAAGATAGATTTGGATGTTCAATGTAGGCATTGTAAGCAGCAGCTCCCCTTTTATTCTTAGGTTTAGATCCCTATGGATAACCAATGTTCTTCCAACAATTGTCCCTGTTATGCCCCTTCTTTTTACAGAAATCACAATATCCATTATAGGTCTTTTTTCTGCTTTGAGTAACTCCCAAGCTGTTGAGAATTGTTGGGATGATAACTGTTAGGTTGAAAGTTGGTTTGAAATCCTCCAAACCTAGCTGAGTATAGGGCAGTCGACTCATAGTTCTCATTCAAAGTAGGTGATGTTAATTCCAGAATTCATGCTATAGCAGCTATAGACTTTTGATTTTCATCACTCATGTTCATTGAGAATACCTTATTGACTATAGGTAATCAACAAAATTTGATACCTTGCTTGAGCATATGAGTCATTTAATCTCATAAGGAATTGATACAACTTTTGAAGGAAACATTTTCCTAGATTTCTCACAGTCACAAGGAGCTGGTACTAATGCCTCAAATTCATGCCGAGGTCCTTCATTTTAGTGTAATAGACTGAAATAGAGGAAGTACCCTAATATAATGTTGCAATCTCTTTGTATAGAGTGAAAGACCTAGAGCCATCTACCTTATCAAATTTCTCTCTTAGACCTTCCCAAACAGCTTGTGCACTAGCTCCAAACACTATAACTTTTCATGAGCAGCTATATACATAAAGATATATAACTTTACAAGGTTTACCAATAATTCCAACCCCTTTCATTTTAAATCGTATAACTTTTCATGAGCAGCTATATACATAAAGATAAATACCGAAAAAAGCGAATTCAAAATTTTAAGAGGAGGAGTGTATTGTATACTATCGTTTGGTTTGATTTCATAAAATTCTATCATGATAATAACTTGACGAACAAACTAGTTAATACAATTATCACAAAAAATATAACCTTTGTTGTAAAAGTGTTGCTGAAGATTGAGAGAGAAATAGGAGCCAAATGAGAATTTTGATATTTTGGAGATACTGAAATTCAAAGAACTAACAAAGGAAAATGATAAAACGGGACAAGAAGAAACATAAAAGAAAGAAAAGACAACCACAAAAAATAGAAACGACAAAACAAGAAAGGGGAACTTTAATAAAAGGGCAGGGAACGGATTTGATCCCTTGACTTGAATGAATAGAGTTATTGGATATTTGGATAGGTGGAAGGTAGTATATAGCTGATGAAATTAATCAAGGTGCGTTTTCATAAAATATTTTCGGGAAAAATGTAAATATTCCTATATTTAATACTACTACCCAATATATTTACTTATCTTATTAATAGTAAAGGATAACCTAATCAGATTGTTCTGTAAGTAATTCTTCTTTTACCTTGTTGAATCCACTTGGGGCAAATGCACATATAATATTATTTAGAGATTAACCAATACTTGTTTTGTCCTAAAATTTTGAATTAAAAATCTTAACTTTAGGACAATTAAGACATATTTGTCCTACAAAATTAGAATTTAGGATGCACTGGCTAATTCTTAAATCGCAGCCCTTTAGAATGGTTATGGGGTGTCATTTCTTCAATCAACTTCTATAAATTTTCTCGTCTTTTATGTAATTTACATTGTAAGACCTAGAAAATCACTGAGTAAATCTCATAAATGATCATTTCATTTGTTTAGCTAATAAAAGACTACACTACAACAATTTTGGCCTAAGGCCACACCAATTTTAGACGACGCTTGAAAACTATTGCCAAAAGTATTCGTGGCAACGCTTTTCGAGGTAGTCTTTGGTGTGAGCTTTGGCCTTTATACATTATAAGCCGCACTTTTAAAATTTGGTTTCTAAAGCAACACTTGAAACACGTGGCCTTGGAAAAAAGCTTATACTAATTTAGGCCTTCCCCAAATAACGTTGTCTAAAGTGAAAACGTATGGCCTTTGATTAAAAGGAATCTTGTAGAAATGTACCAAAAAAGACACTACGTACTAACAACAAGCCATATTAGTTATGCTACCAAAAGTAACCAAAAGAAATACCAATGATATACAACATTCAAAAATATAGGCAAAAAAGTTTTTTTTTCTTCAATGGGCATTATTGCAATGCGTTTAAAACACACAGATAAAGATAATATATAAAATGTGAGAAAGTTTGAAGGTGAATTAGACTAGTTTGGAGTCAAAATAAAAGTTTGAAGGTGAATTAGACTAGTTTGGAGTCAAAATTCTTTATCAATGAATACAATATTAAAAAAAATTAGGCAAAAAAGGATTTGTTTCAATGGGTATGGTTGGAATTAGTTGAAAACATATAGATGAGACAATATACAAGATTTAAGCAAGATTGGAAATGATTTGGACTTATTTAGTATCAACATTTGTAGTCAAAATCAAGTTTAAAAAATTCTTCTGACGACACATGTATCAAACAAGTATCACGCGAGCATATCAAACACAAGTATACACATTATATACATATTGTACATATATAATACATATGTGACGCATAAATGATACACAGTATGATACACATATCTTTTTCCATATTCATCTTCTACTTTGAATTTTCAATTCAAAACTCCACTAAATCATCCCAAAATTGAGATTTCAAACTCCTTAAGATGTATCCGATCTATTCCAACAACACCCACTCAAAAAGAAAGCAAAAATTTAACTTTTTTCTTGATTACATATAGTTAACTGACTAATATTGATAGCATTTGCTAATATTTGTAGTATATTATGAATTGACGCATTTTTGTAACAATTTACTTATAAACGGACATAAACTGATAATTTCCTTTGATCATATACCATACTTTTTTAATAGTTTGGGCCACATTTTTCGAGGGCTAAGGCCTAAAATGTTGTGCCTGAAGAACCTCGCAGTAGCACCTATTAGCTAAGATGAAATGAAAGCCCCTTCCCAATTTTATATATCAGACCAATTTCCATTCAACACATCTCAACATTTGACCACGAAATGATATATATATATATATATATATATATACGATATACAAAAATACTACAAGGTAAAATAAAATTAAAACAACCAGTTTAAACAGATAGATCGGTTTATCCTCATTCTCATACTGAAGGTAAAGTTTTAGCAGCATTCTTATACGTATAAGTAGGCAGTGCAGGTTCAAGATTTAAGTTATATGAGTTTAACTTTAAAGTTCTTAATATTAGCCTCATAATATTTTTAGCTTATGGGTATATATATATTATTTATAATATTTTTAATAGATTTTTACTTATAAATTTATATTTCGCGATGATAATACTCTTCATAAATATTTTGGACATAAGATGCTAAGGGCCCCTTTGGACAAAAATACTTTTCTTTTTTCTTTTTGTTTTTATTTTCAAAATAATGTTTGGTTATGAGAATTTTACAAATTTTCAAACCCAACCTGAAAATGAATTTTGTCACGATCCGAAATTTTTACCATCGGGACCGTGAAGGCATCTAACATTACACTTCATAGGCAAGCCGACGTTAAAGATTTATTAGCCAATCCTCTTACGTTTCGGTTATTAACAATAAGCAAGCTATAACAAGTCAAAATGAACGTGTAAGTAAATAAATAAAAACTTTAATTATATACTATTACTACTCAGAATCCAGAGTCACAATTCACAAACATTCTAAGATTTTTACTACAAGTATTTGCCCGAAAGAAAATATAACTTTTTGCGAAATAAAGAAAACGGTAAAGTATGGGGTATAGGAAGGGACGCCAGGACCTGCGGACGCTGACAGATCTACCTTGGGTCTCCCATGAAATGAAGTCAGCAGCTCGTCTCAAGATCAGCTCGGACCGACATCAAAATCTGCACAGAAAGTGCAGAGTGCAGTATCAATACAACCAACCCCATGTACTAGTAAGTATCGATCCTAACCTCGGCAATGTAGTGACGAGGCTAAGACAAGACACCCACAAATGCAGTATAACAATACATGTACCAATAACAACAGTAAAGGAAGAACCATGCAATATTGGGAGGGAGACATACTGAGGGGATCACAAGGTAAAGAAACAAAGGTCAATCAATATGCCTTAAACAAATAGAACAAGTAAAAATGGTAAAGGAAACTGCACGGCATCAGTTTTCGTATTTTTACTCTCAATCTCACCATATGAAACAATAGAAACGGCACGACATCACCCTTCGTGCATTAACTCTATCATAACATGACGCGGCATCACTCTTCGTGCGTTAACACTCACAATATGGCACGACATCACCATTCGTACATTATCACTCACATAATATAGCACGGCATCACCCTTCGTGCTTTTACACTCTCTCTCACCAAAACAAGTAACAATAATAACATGGAGATAGAAATGATAATAACATATCTTATTTCAACATCTGATTCCACAATATCAATCTCATCTTTGAGTCAATACTCAATCAATGCCAAAGTCCATAAACATGATAGGAGTGCTCAACATAACAAATAGCTAGTCTAAACAAGGATAATGTGATCAAAGAAAGCAACAATCACAAGAATAGGACCTACTCTCATGCTATAACTTGACAAAACGTATAGGTACTCGTCACCTCACCTATACCTTGCACCTAACGTTCAAACACGCAGAAAATAGGCAAATAAGACCTAATCCCTCAAGTCAGGGTTAACCACGACACTTACCTCGCTCCAAAGGCCAACTCAAAGCTCAACCACTGCTTTTCTCCTTCACGCAAGCATTCGGGCCAATAGAATCTAGCAAATTATCAACCAAACGATTCAATTTAAGCCTTAGGAACTAGACACGATTGCAAAGGATTCAATTTAGGTATTTTTTTAAAAAGTCAACAATAGTCAACACCCGAGCCTGCTTGGTCCAAACTCAAAATTCGAACCAAAACTCGATTATCCATTTACCCCCGAGCCCGTATATACAATTGGTTTTGGAATCCGACCTCAAATTGAGGTCTAAATCCCCAAATTCCGAATTTCCTAGTTTCTACTCAAAAATCCCCAATTCCACCATGAAAATCTTAGATTCTAGGTTGAAATCTTATAAAATAAAGTGAAAGATTAAAAAAAAAATAGATTAGAATTACTTACCTATGATTTGGGGAAGAAAAGCTCTTCGGAAAATTGTTTATTGTGATTTAGATTTTGGAATTTTGAAGAATGAGAGAAAAATCTCGTCTAAGTCACTTTTACACTGCTGCAGAGCGACTTGGGGTTCGCAAATGCGAGAAATCCATCGCATTTGCTTGGTCCCCCACACTTCTTCTTCCTTCGCAAAATCGAAAAAATGCTCGCAAATGCTAGCTGAGCTGACCGTAAATGCGATCCAATGATCGCAAATGCGAAGACTGCCTACCTCTATCCCCGTCGCAAATGGGAGGAAAGTAAATGTGAACTCTTCATAGATCGCAAATGCGATGATTGACCTCTCACTTGTGATGCCTGAGGCCTGCAACAAAAATCCGATGCACCAACAATATTCTAAGTCCTATTTTCACTCTGAAACTCACTCGAACCCTCGGGGCTCCAAACTAAACATGTACACAAGTCTTAAAAGATCATACGAACTTGCTCGCGCGATCAAATCGCCAAAAAAAAAAAATCCTAGAACTACGAATTTAACACCAAATTAAATAAAATTTTCAAGAAAATTTTGAAACTCCAAATCTCTTAACCGGACGTCTGAATCACGTCAAACCAATTTAATTTCTCACTGAAATTCACAGATAAGTTATAAATATTATATTGGACCTGTACCGGGCATCGGAACCAAAATACGGGCCCAGTATCAACAAGGCCAAACATCAGTCAATTCTTTAAAACTATTAGATTTTTAGACTTTTAATTTTCAACAAAAATCCATAACTCAAGCTAGGGACCTCGGAATTCGATTCCGGGCATACGCCCAGGTCCTATATTTCAATATGGATCCACCGGGATCGTCAAAGCATGGGTCCAGGTCCGTTTACTCAAAACATTGACCGAAGTCAAGTAAAATTAACCTTTAAGGAACAAATTCTTATTTTCATTAACTTTCAACATAAAAACTTTTCGGAAACATGCCCAGACTGCGCACACAAATCAAGAAGGGTATTTCGGGTCTGGGCAGAACATATTTGAGTTCTAAAACATAAGACAACCTTTCGGGTCATCACAGATTTTCAAATTTTATTTAAAAGAAAAAAGTGCTTTGAACTAGTTTTTCGTTGAAAATCTATAACTTAGAAACTTTTAGATTTTAAAATTTATCCCAACTTTTTTGAATTTATTTAAGGACCCTATCTACCCACTAGAATTGATTAAATAGCTAGCTAACCATCAACCACCCACTTCCCCTTGTTACTGGATATAGTTGAAAGAAATTATAACTAAGTTCAAATAGTAAGAAAATCAAAGTAATGAGAGGAGAAACCTTCACCACCAAAATTCTACATTGTGATTGTCAAATTTTCTTCATTTTCTGAAAAATCGGTTTGATTGACTTTCACTAGCTCTTTTATTCAAAAATACGAATGCAATTAAGCATTAAGCAAGTTTAATTATTTGTTTCTGGTTAGGATAGTCAAGTTGGAGTGACTTTGATAGTTTTTACGAATTTTATGGTGTAAATCATGTTCATGGTTTTAAGAAAAAGTATATCCAAATACATTGCAAAAGTTATAATCAAATACAACTTCATCTTCAAAATAAACTTTAGTAATTTTCCAAATTCCAAATTCCAAAACAAACTTAAAGAGGCTATTAGATGCAAACATTAATTGATCTTTAAATATTAGCATTGTGGTGGTCACCAGAAAGTGCAGCGAAAGCATTGTGGTGGTCCTTAAAGATTCAGCATTGTGATGGTCCCTTAAACCATAATATCGAATATTTTGTGAGAATGTTTGGGTTATATCGCTTTAAATTTCTAGGGAGAATGACACAGTTACCCATAAAAATAAAATTATTTATCTATCTATTTGTTTTCCTACCTGTCAAAATAACTAATTATATTTTCTACCTTTAGTAGTTTTTATGAGAAATTTTTTCTTTTTTCTCCAATTCTTTTTTATTTCTATGCTTCTTTTCTTTTTTTTCCTTTTTTTTCTTTCTTTTCTCCTTTTCTTTTTTCTCGTTTTCTTCTTATTTGTTTCTTTTTTCCTTTTCTAATTTCATTTAATTTTTTTTATATTCTTTTTCTCTTCGTAATCTAATTTCATTTACTGTTTTCACGATTTTGTATTATTCTTTTTTTATATACAATAAAAAAATAATTTATATAGTAAATATTTATTCACCCTTTTTAATATAACTAGTACAATATACCTTTTATTTTTTTTTCATTCTCATTTTTTAAATTCAATTATTAAACTGAAATAATATCTGTTGTCACTTGATCTAATTCACTGAATATCATTCTGACTGTTGTTGAGCACCATAAATTACATAATCGGATTTTAAGAATCAACACGTGATTGTCATGGAAACCTTGATCTCCTTCCCTATAAATATCGGTATACACTCTACCATTAATAGTAATACAACTAGGTATAGAGCAAGAAAATATAATCTATGGCAACCAAATCTCCATATATACTAGTTA
The DNA here is from genome assembly GCA_026770625.1 of Nicotiana glauca. Taxonomy (NCBI): domain Eukaryota; kingdom Viridiplantae; phylum Streptophyta; class Magnoliopsida; order Solanales; family Solanaceae; genus Nicotiana; species Nicotiana glauca. Next base: position 22,593 of record MU736854.1, on the reverse strand, counting down.
GAATAAAAATGATAATAAAATATTAAAAAATACAATAAAAGTATAAGATAGTGTTTGGCCATAGATTCCCAAGTTTATTTTGAAAAATCTAATTTGGGTGAAGTTTGGTTTGAAGATGAAAATGTGTTTGGACATACGTTTTCAAAACATATTTCCTAACTTTATTTTGGAAAAACATGTATATAATTCCTAAGTTTTGGGATTTTGGCTCAAAATCAGCAATTAGGGTAATGTTGGGATTTGAGATTTTGTCAAAATGTGGGTATAATTTATGGCCAAATATGAGTTTGCCAAATAAATCTCAAATTTATTTTTTGGCGAAACTCATTGCCAAACGGGTCCTAAGTAGCACAAAAGACTTTTAGTACCATGTGATACCAATATGGTATACATGTATACCCACAGAGCATATGATTGCTCTAGAATATTGTTATAACTATTTGCGACTATACTACTGTACCAAAACACTAAAGAATGCAATAAAAGTATGAGAAAATTAGATGCTCGTATTGCAAGCTAAATATTCACAAAATAGCTTACTCATTCTGTGTACTAACAGAGTATATAGTTGTAAGGGGTCGTTCCAACAATTGCCTATAACTATAAAAAAAAACTATTACATAATACACATAATTTATGTCCATCGGCACACAAAAATTCTAGCACTGTAAATCATGTTCATATAAATAATTTCATAATAGAATTCACTTAAAATGCAGCTAAAACAACCAAAACGATATTCAAACTACCATATGATAGTAATATGGTATATAACTATATCAATATGGTATACAGTTTTACTGGTTAACTCCCACCAACTATATGACTATACTACTATTACATAATACACAACATAAAGAGAAAAATAAAAAAATTGTGTACCACATATTAATATAATAAAGTATTTCAAGATATTGTACTATATTACTATTATTAAAAGAAAATTAAATATTGTACCAATTAAATGCAGCTAATACAACCAAAAAATAATTCAACTAGCATATGATACCAATATAATATATAGCTATACTAATAGGGTATATAGTTGGAATGAATTGTATACCAAAATGGTATATTTGTATTCTATTTGGGTATACAATACAAATTCGTCTTCTTCTCTGGTTCAACGATATTTCAACCCAAAATTTTAAAACCTACGGAAAAATCTCCACCAAATTGACTAAAACTTTAGCTACAACCTCCAATCAACTTTCCAAACAAACGCATACAAGATCGGATCAAAACGATTAAAAACTCAAACAAACCAAGTTATGAGTTTCAAGCTTCAAGGTCCTTCAATGGTGGATTTAATTTTTTGTACAATAAATCTCCAAAAATCAAGATCAAAGGTACAATCTACACATCAACTCAATAACAACCAAATTTTAAAAATCTAGCAAATTGACTAAAAATTTAGCAACAATACATAAATTGTCTTTTTTGCTACGTCAACTCAATTTCGACTCAAAATCCAAAAATTTACTCCAAATCTCGGCCAAATTGACTCAACATTTAGTTATAGTTGCCTATCGATATTTTAATCACATGCCAGTCAAAATCTAATCAAACAATTACAAACTCGACAAATGCAATTTATGATTTTCAAGTTTCAAGGTCTTTCAATGGTTGATCTAATTTTTCTTACAATAAATCACTATAAACTTTTCAAAAGATATTAGAAATAATTATTTGTAATACTGCACATACAAAATAGTTATTTAGCTTATCATGAAACCATATCAAATCTCACTCATCAAAATTACAATAAAAAATTGGGCAGTGACTCGAACAAACACAGACACTACGAAAAAACATGAGATATGTAAGACGGAGATAGTATTTTGTTGCTGGAAGAAGAAATGGAAAGAAGGGAAAGGGGAAAGGGAAGCTTTAAGGAGGAGAGAGTTTGGTAAGACAATTGAGAAGGTGGACGGGTAATAATTTTGGTTGGGTTAGATAGGTATAATAATAATTATTAAAATAGGTAAAACTGGGTTATTATTTTAGGTTGTGGATAGTTAGTATAGTTTCCTCTAATTTCCATATTTCCTGATTGATTTTGGATATTGTAGGGTCAGGGTTTTTTTCAAGCAGGAGTTGGGTCTTCATTAAATAAAATAAATTAATTAATTAAAATGTGAAATATGCTGATTATATAGCTATTTAAACTAACAAAAATATTTATCTGTGCATCGGAAAGTTACACTTTTAGCCACTCACTTTTTTGGTATCCTAGTGAGTTTCTTGTGATTTTTTATGTGATAAAACAAGATTGTGTGACTTAAATAATAAAAAAAATATAATTTTATGACCATTTATGAAATTTACCCATAATTTACTCGTCTTATCTATTTTTTGTGACTATTTTGGTAAGCATTGCTTCGATTCTCAATAGACTCTTACAATGATATTATTCCTATTTTCAATTATTGATATGGCCTATTGCATATTTTTTTCGATATTACTTTTGACACAACCTTTTATTCTCTCTTCTCTGGCCACTAGTTTGGTCTCTTATGGTTACTTTAGAGAAAAAGATAACAATGGTCCCTGGTAATTGGAATAGATTTCAAATCATCTTTTAAATATATTTTTGAGTGATTTGGTCCGTTAAATATGTTAAAAGTGAATATTTATTATTTTTATTAAATATTTAATAAAATTTATTTGTTAGATTTGTAAAAACTATGGGGAAAAAAGATAGGGGTAAGGTCTATGTTACCCTTCTCACACCTTATTAGTGGGACTCCACTAGATTTTTTATTGTTGTTATTTTAAGGGGAAAAAAGGGTTTAAAATAATCTCACATTTGAAGGTATAATTCAATTTTCGATTATTATTTCTTTCTCGAATTTGACGTCTTTGTGAGGTGGAGTTTTACTAATTTTTTGTTATACCTATTTCTAGTGTGGTGTGCAACTTTTAATGTTGCACTTTCTAATATTTGCGGGACTGTCATAGCATTTCTATTTTTTTTTTAAAAAAATTTTAAAAAATCATAGTTTTCGTTAACTTTAACATTCTTTGTTAAGTATTTACTCCCTCTTGTCCAAAATAAGTAATTTTTTGGATGTTTTCACACAAATTAAGAAATTCACCTTTTATATTAGTATTAATTAGCAATGGAATCGACCATTATTAACATTTATTATCTCACATAAACACTCCTAACACATATTCCAACACTATTTACTCCGAGGGCAATGTAGAAATTAACTCATTCTTGAAATCTGAAAAAATTACTTATTTTAACCAAAAAAAAAGGCCAAATAAAAAAAATATCACTTTTAGCAAACTTTAAGGACTAAAGTGCTTAATAAGGGACCAATATTTATGTCATTTTCTTGGTTACTTCATATGTCACGTTTCAATGTCACCATCTGATTGTTAAAAAAAAAAGAAGACATTCTTCCCTCATGGGTGGTGTAAGAATTTTCGACGAAATTCATAATGGTAGAGTAAAAAAACAAAAAAAAAAAAAAAAAAAAAACTGTGTAGACCCCTTTCAATTTTATGAAGGCCAAGTGTCTATCTCCAAACACTAACATGACATATTCAGGCGCTGGTTTGTTGCACGAGTTTTTGCAGTTAGTAAAGACTAAAAAAGTGTTCTCTCATCTTTCATCTACTGTTATAAAATAGTATTTTGAGATGCTACAGAATTTTGATATAAAATAGTTATCGCTGACAAATATCAAATTCTACCGGCCTCATCCTTGCCTTTCATATTTAACAAAGAAAGACAAAATGATATATCAAATCTAAGAATATTTTAGTAGACTTAACCGTAGAACAATACATGTAAACAATATATAGTCGTATATGGTTAAAATCAGGACTATCCGATTTTACTATTTGATCGAGACCAGAGAATTGTATCAAGGGTCAGCCTCATAGTGGATCAGATCTGAGCACGAAGACAAGGTATCGAATTCGAGAATCATGGTGCTTGTCGAGATCGAGGCTAGCAGCGATTAAGACCAAATATGGCAGACTTCGAGGAAAACGTAATAACGGAAAAGCGAGTTATCCGTGACCGGTCGAAGATCACGACAGAAATTTCGGTACAGATCAAATCAAGGGAGATTGTTTAGGCCAATCATGAGATTTACTTTCTTAATTAAAATTGTACCAGAGATAAGAATCCTCTACTATATAAAGATGGTCCTAATTATTTTGTAACCATCTTACATTCACGCATATCAAATCAATACAATATTCTCTCTTTAGTTTGCACTCTCTTGTTCATCAGCTTGTCATATTTTTTACTATTCTTGCTCCAACCGGTTCGAAGGCATATGAGCTCAAAGGATGAATTACATTGTAACATGTCATGGCCTGAATTTCCTACCATCGGGAGTCATGATGGCGCATACTAGTGAAATCTAGGCAAGCCAACTATTCCGATTTAATTACCCTTTTCAAGTTTTAATTCATTAATAATTTCAAAACAACATATTAAGAGCAGCGAAAATAATAATAACGAAAGCAATGTGGAAAACGAAATATGATAGTTTAGCTTAATACAAGCTGCGGAAGTCTAAATACAAATCCACCCATAATTTGGTGTCACAATGTCACGGACCATCTACGAATGTTACAAATAAAGTTTGAATAGAAATACACGAATCTGTCTATGAATAAGTAAAAACAGAAAGGAAATGATAGAAAGGGATGCCAAGGCCCGCAGACATCTATAGGACTACCTTGGGTCTCTGCTAATGGACTGAAGGCAACAACCTCACTGTGGTCCAAACGCTCCAGTACTAATATCTGCACACATTGCAGAGTGTAGTATCAGCACAACCGACCCCATGTGCTGGTAAGTGTCGAGCCTGATATCGGCGAAGTAGTGACAAGGCTAGGGCAGAACTACCAAATAAACCTGTGCAATTATATCAAATACAGCGAGTAATAACAACAACACTAACAGTTAAAGTTGGTAAGGGGAAACATGTTGCGGGCGAATAACAAGTACAACACAACCTCAGTAAAGAGGCATAAAGTACACCAAAATTCAACTATAAGCAAGAGTATGAAGAACAATACAAGTGCACGACATCACCCTTTGTGCTTTTACTCTCGTTCTGACCATAAAAATCAATATAATCGGCATGGCATCACCCTTCGTTCTTTTACCTCACATAATCATGGCACAGAATTATCCTTTGTGCATTGACACTTATATCATGGCACGACATTGTACATCGTGCGGTACAACATCACCTTTTGTGCTTTTACCTGACGTATTGGCACGACATCACCCTTCATGCATTAACACTCTTAAGCTCACGCACGCCATCACCCTCTGTGCTTTACACTCTTCCTCACCCAAGCAATAATCACAAAACAATTTAGACAAGGGAATCAACAATTTCACAATAAAATCCCGGCAAGGGAACAATAGTTTAACAATAATATTCCGACAAGGAAAACAATATCATAAGTAGTAATATTTGGGCAAGGGAACCAATATCAATAATAATAATATCCCGGCAAGGAAAACAATATATCTCATCTTATTTTCATAATTGCTTCTCAACATAAACTTTAACTTGAGCCAATAATCAACAATAGTCAATTACCACGAATACTTCCATAAGTCTTATTGAACAATGATAATCATCATATTAAGCATGAATAATACACAACGGAGCCATAACAATTACAATACGAGACTCACAGGCATGCTTGACACCGGCGTATAGATACTCGTCACCACAACTATACGTCGTGCTCAACAATTAACACGTAGCAAATAAGACCAAACGCCTATTCCCTCAAGCTAAGGCTAGACCAAACACTTACCTCAACTTTCACAGCCAAACTCAAGCCTCAAGCACCGCTTTCCCTTTAGAATTCACCACCAATTTACTTGTATCTAACCATAATTAACTTAACAATATCAATAAATGCTAAAAAACTCAACTCCAATGCTTAATTATAGGTTTTCTATCATTTTCTCCAAAAAGTCAAAAATTGACCTCGGGCCCGCTTGGTCAAACTCGAGGTTCGTACCAAAACCCGATCACCCATTCACCCACGAGCCTGAATGTGCAATTAGTTTCGAAATTTAACCCAAAAATGAGGTCTAAATCCCAATTATTCAAAAAGCCCTAATTCTACCTAAATCCCTAATTTCTACCATAAAAATCTTAGATTTTGGATGAAGATTGATGAAATGCAAATGGAAATTGAAATAAAAAGGTTTAGAATCATATACTAAAACTTTGGGGAAGAACTTGCCTCTTGAAAATCGCCTCAATGCTCTCTAGTTTTGAAAATATAAAGTTATGGGTTAAATTCCCGTTTTGCTACTATTTTTATTCACTGGACAGGCCTTCTTAGTCTTGGCGAGAGGCCTGTCGTGTTCGCGAAGGGTCTTCCCCATATGTCCTCGCGTTCGTGTTGAACGGCTCGCATTCGTGGAGCTCTGGCTCCTCGAGCCTTCGCGTTCGCGGTCAAGCGGCCGCAATCACGTATAACAAAATCTCTTTCCCTCAGTCCGAGCCAAAAAGACCTTCGCGTTCGCGATAGCAGGTCCGTGTTTGCGAGAGTTCTTCCGCGAATGCGAAGAACAAAACTTCAGCACACCAGAAACAGAAAAACGTGTAACTTTTCTAAGTGTAAAAACATCTCGAAACCTATACAAAACTGACCCGAGCCCTCGGGGCTCTAAACCAGAAATGCATACTAACTCAAAAACATCATATGGACTTACTCGTGCGTTCAAATCTCCAAATTAACATCTTTAACAACGAATTTAGCATCAAAATCAAAGAAAATCTCAAGAACACTTAAGTTTAAATTTTACAACCAAGAGTCCGATTCACGTCATATGAAGTTCATTTCTTACCAAATTTTGCAGGCACAACTTAAATACCATATAAGACCTGTACCGGGTTCCGGAACTAAAATACGGGTCATATACCATCAAATTCAAGCAAAATTACATTTTCCAAAACTCTTATAATTTCATTTAAACAATTTTCTTCGAAAATTTATTTCTCGGGCTTGGGAGCTCAGAATTTAATTTCGGGCATACGCCCAAGTCCCATATTTTTTTACGGATCCTCCGAGACTACCGAATCATGGGTCCAGCATCTGTTTTCCCAAAATGTGACCGAAGTTAGCTTAAATTTAATTTAAAGTTAAAAATTATCATTTTCACAAATTTTCACATAATGGCTTGTAGGATACACGCCCGGACTGCGCACTCAAAATGAGGTGAGACAAAAGGAGGTTTTAAGGCCTTGAAACACATAATTTACTTTCAAAACAAAGGTCATCACATAACACTAGTTTGCTTATTTTTATTTTCAATTTCCATTACTAATCTTTACATTTGTCTATTGGTATATGGAAAAATCATGTTTCCTTAAAATTATATTATAAGTTTAATTATTCAATTTTAAGAGTAAACTGTTTGGCGCCCACCGTAGGGCTAAGGATAATAGTGATTGTCTGTATTAATTCTCCTAACACACACTACTTTATGCTTGTTCTTGTGGGTGTTTTTGATTTTATGATCAACATATCTAACACGCAAGCAGTACCCACTCATGCCGATGTCAATCTCGATTTCCATAGACAAAATGATAATGTAGCCGCCCCAAAGATCGAAGTGCCTCAAGATGGCCACGAGGTAGTACCGGTTACAAACCCTGTCGACTTCAGTTCGCACGTCACCCTAAATGCAAATCTAGGCATCAACCCTAGAAATAGTTTCCATATAGATGCCCAAGCAGCCGATCAGAAAGCACAGAGCGGTGAAGAAGGCGGAATTAGCCTTCGCATGATACTTGAAATGTTGCAGACTCAACAAGATACCATAGCGCAACTCCAAAATCAGAATCGAGCACCAAGCAAAATTGAGCTCAAAACAACACAAGAGGTTGTTTATAGAGTCGAGCATGTACCAAAGAAATCGAACGCCAATAAATCATGGACTGACCCTGCCATCATAAAGATGAGGAGGAGCTCACTAAACAGGTCGAGTCAGGTGAAAAGAAAATTGTGCTAAATGATAAAAAGGTAGAGACGTACAATTTGCAGGTTGACCAAATACAGAGGGCACCACCGATTCAAAGAAGTTTGTGCTGAAGCCTTTCGCCCCAAGTGCGACTCCGAAGCCTATCTCAAAAAAAATTCCGCTTGCCAGAAATTACCAAATACAATGGAACCACCGACCCTAATGAACATGTCACTTCTTATACGTGCGTAATAAAGAGGAATGACTTAGAAGATAACGAGATTGAATCTGTTCTACTGAAAAAGTTTGGTGAGACTTTATCAAAAGGGGCAATGATATGGTACCACAATTTGACGCCCAATTCCATCGACTCCTTCGCCATGCTTACAGATTCCTTCTTGAAGGCATACATCAGAGCAATAGAGATTACGACTAGGAAATCAAACCTCTTAAAGGTGAGAAAGGACAACGAAATGGTAAGGGAATTTGTATCTCAGTTCCAGATGGAACGCATGGACCTACTCCCGGTCATAGATAAGTAGGTTGTTTAAGCTTTTACTCAAGGTTTGAATGAACGAAGTTTGATAGCATCACGATAACTAAAGTAGAACTTAATTCAATATCCATCTGTAACCTAGGACGATGTACATAATCGATACTAGTCAAAGATCAGGGCCGAGGATGATCAATTAGGAACTCTTTCTAGTTCTGTTTACCTAAATAGGCACGTCGGTTGAATTCAAAAGGACATCGACAGAGAACCCTGATCAAATAGAGATTGGTGTCAACCATATATCATAGATCGTGGAAACAGTGGCCCAGGGCACAATCCCATTCAAAATGATCGAAGGAATGATTGAGGATAGAGCTCTTCGACCGTTGACTTTATTGCATCAGAGTAATTAGGGATTATGAAGGTTCGAGGTATCATATAATCTTCATCATCAAAAGTTTCCTGCTCCTCTGATAGGGCCGAGGCTTATGAGTGTGGTTTCCATTTGACTTCTTGTTTTCCCTTCGACTCTGATCCTTTTGTTGATGAAAGTGCCAATACTAGTACTACTTCATCGATTGAAAACATCTCTTTGGTAGCGGGTTATTCACCGTACACCATTTTTATTCCTTTTGACGTTGGTAATTTCAAGACTTGATGAAGCATCGAGGGTACTGCTCTCATATTATGAATCTAAGTCCTTCCGAGTAGCGTGTTGTACCTCATGTCACCTTCGATCACTTGGAACTTCATTTCTTGGATGGTCCCGGCCATATTTACCGGCAAAATGATTTCCCCCTTGGTGGTTTCACTTTCTATGTTGGAGTCGTTAGGAACTCGAGTTGCGGGCACGATTTGATCTTGGAGGCTGAGTTGCTCTACGACCCTGATCGAATAATATTTGCTGAGCTACCCGGATCATTAAATAAACGTTTAACTTGAATTTTATTCATAAGGATAGATATTATTAGTGCGTCGTTGGGAGGCTGTTCGATCCCTTCTGCATCCTCGTTGTTGAAATACAACGTTTCTTCTGGTAAGTAATCCCGAGTTCGCTTTTCCACCGTGATTGTTACCTTGGCGCGTTTAAATACCGGTCCTTGAGGAATATCGACCCCACCAATGATCATATGAATTATGTAATGTGGTTCTTCCTAATCGTTTTTTCCTGTTTGCATCCCTATCTCTGAATTGATTTTTAGCTTGGTCAGTCAAGAATTCTCGAAGATGACCCTCGTTAAATAGACGAGCTACCTCCTCCTTCAACGGTCTGCAGTCTTTGGTTTTGTGACCATGGGTACCATGGTATTTGCATATTTGATTAGGAGTTCTTTGATCTAGATTGATCTGTAGGGGTAAGGCCGGTAAGTGGGCCGATCTAGGCCCGAGACTAGCCCGGGACCGCAGCCCATGTGGGCTTTGGGCCTAAACGATCTTGGACCAGATAAGCCCGTGAATTTATAGGTCGGCCGGTCTTCTAGGTCAGTCCTTCACATTGAGCCCGCGAGACCGGGACTGGGCTGGTCCTAGGCTGGCCTAAATGGTCCCAAACTATCCGTTCGGAAAGAAAAATATTTGGACTTGCTGAATCACAACCAGAGGTAGACGAAGCTTACGAAGAAATGCTAGCTGAACTTGTGGAGGATTCTGCTTCGCCCAGAAGCAGTGATGACCAAGCTTTTTTTCTGACACCACCAATGGAAATTCCTCCGGACCTTAATGTATTTATGAAGTTTGTAAGAGATACCATGTAAATTAATATGTAACTTGTATTTTGGCACATCTTGATTAATTTATTTTTCTTCTCAGTGGTAGTATTAGTACCTTATTGTGCTCATTTCAT
>MU736854.1:0-11373 GCA_026770625.1 Nicotiana glauca | reverse complement strand
AAATTTGAATTAAAAAATTTAGGTCACAATTCTATAATATAATTTACAAGGAATTGCCTTAGATATTTTTATTACCATTTTTTTAACTTCTATAAAAAAATTTTAAAAATAAAAAGTATCTATTGGACCCACTTAGGCCCGCTTTGGTCAATTTAGGCCCGACTCCGGCCCACTTAGGTCCGGGATCATCAGTTCGTGGTCCCATTCCAGGACTATTTCCTACAAAAAAGCCTGAAAAGCCCGGGACCACTTAGGACCGGCTCACGAAGCCCGTTTAGGACTGAGGATGGTCGGGTGTGGGCTGGTGGAAGTGATGAAACGTGGTAATTACAAGCGTGGTGGAGCTCTCCTCTATGTTGGGGTGCTATTGTCCTAATTGTACGTATTAAGTTTATCGGTATTATAATCTGCTACAATTCGCCTTTATGGCAGGATATTGTGAAATAGTATTGGAGATACGACTGTCAGATATCGCATGGTGCGGAGGTTTAGGATTGAATAAGTATTTCAAATATTGACGATTCGAGAAAGATGACCTTAGGAAAAGTTTAAAGTTAGTAACAAATTATGGATTCAAGTCCCAGGAAGATACATTTTATTGAGGCAAAAACGGAGCAGCAAAAGATGAGAAAATATGTGGGAAGTGTCAAGCAGAGTTTTGAACTTCTAAAGGGCCAGATGTAAGAAGCGTAGGTCGAGCAGTTGAGTAAAGGAGCAAGTTTTCCCAAAGTGGGAGAGTGGCAGAGCTGTATAGGGCTTGGTAATAAGATGATTATGCACCTTAAGGAGAGTTTGGAAAGATTTAAGAATACTGGTGCTTGGTTATTGGGGTCTACGGGCCTAATTTGAAGTAGGGATTCTTGTACGGTCGAATATTTAGTATAACGGAAAGGAGCCACTTAAATGAAGAAGGATGCAGCATAAAATTTGAATTGGAAGGATGTTGTCGCACATTTAAATGATGTCCACGAGTGGTAAATGGACCTGTGCAACTGGAGAGTGAGTTCAGACTCAGGGAGGGTCATTGATGCCGTAGTAATTGTACCATGTGCAGCAGTGTGGGAAGATACCGGGGAGAGCCTTCTATAGGTGGGTTACCCAAGTGAGCAGGTTAGCAGATGCGTGGTTGGCGAGGCTTCTGCGAAGAATTTTATCGGTTATGTAGCAAAGAGATCGGTCGTGCAAATGTAGTGGGCGAATCAGAGTATATAAGAATGGGGTTCTGCAGAAAGAATCCGAGAATTTTTGCAGTTAATTGTGCAAGGTTATGTCGATGGAAGCTAGGGAATCTTGGTGAATTCCAGAGTTGTGAAATAATGGCTTCAAGCTAAGTATGAGAGTCCCACCTCTTATGATGGGGTTGCAGAGTTAACTACTTGCGAGGTTTCAGGTTATTAGCATATTGTTGGGCTATTTCAGCTACGGGAAAAAAACCCATAAGTGGTAAACTGGGCAAAGGAAATATTAAAGGTGGGCTATCGTTGGCCTTATTGGATCATGCTCATACTTGGGGAAAAGATTCAGAATTTTGCTTTGTGCATATGCGGGTTCCAGGGGAAGTGATTCGGCGGGTTCTTTGCCAAGGGGGTACTCGTGTGATGGGGGACTCATGGAGTTGATTATATTTAGGACCAAGTTAGAGTGGGTGGCTCTCAACAACGGTCATGGTAAATTCACGAGATGAGGTATGATGCCTAATGATTTCGAGCGTACAATTATGGGTAAAAGAATCAAGCTTGTTAGCAGCCTATAGGAGGTGCAAGATGATCTGTGATGTTTTGGATTGCAGTGTGGCATTTCGGAGGTACGGAATAATTCGTGGAATTTGAGACGGCATAGTCTCGTGATTCAAGGTCACTCGAAATAAGTGCAGATGGAGTATGCTATGTATTGAATGAAGTTGGTATTATTTCTAAGGCAATCAAGGATAAATTGGAAGAAGATAGATTGATTTGACATAATTTAGTCGGCATATTGGCGGTAGAAATCAGCTCTTTCAGCGTGATTAAGTTATGCAAGTGATCTGTGGCGGTGCGTACGAGGCTTGTCAGCCGCCATAATTGATGCTATTCTGAAGCATTATACTGTTATGGCTTGTTATGTGGAAGCAGATTCCGGAAGGGCTATGGTGGCTTAGACCACTACTTAGATGTTTGCATGTTCTACGGTTATGAGTATTCGCCTGTGTGTTGCTGTGATTCTCCTAAGGTGAGTTCAGTGAAAAGCTTTGATGTGATGAAGTATTAATCTATTAACAATTCTGGAATTATGATTAAGAATCGTGTCCCACCGTTCATGGGCATGTCGGGAGCAACGAGTAATATGAATTTGAAACGAGAATGAAAGTTGCAGTTCGGTGTGGACAAATATGTCGCAAGCTCGGATGAGCAGGAAAGGAGTTTCGGTGTTTAAAGTAAGTTGGGATTGTCTTCAGCGTCACCTGAGATTGGTGTTTTGTAAAGAGGGCTTGTATATCATGGTTAATGATTCTTGATTGCTTTTCAGCGTTAGTGCGGTCGGTGGGTTGGAGGTGAGACCCACTTAATTATTATGGTAGATTGTGGGAGTGTGCTCCACAGGAAGATTGCATAAATGTGGAACGTAGCCATTTGATTGATTAAAGATCTAGACCAAGTATGGAGAATTGTGATGATATCGTTAAATTGAGAATGGATGTCTGGAGGGCACTCGGGTTCTGAGTTGTGGATTGTACTCTGGTTATGATGGTTGTCCTTGTGTGTTATGAGAAGAGGGAAATTTGTATGGACCTTTGAAAGGTTATTGGCTTAGTTTGATATGATCAGGATTGACTTGAGCTCGGTGGACAGATTATATGTGAATTTGGGCTCTATGTCAGGCCAGTTGTGTTCATTTCAGTAATGCGCTCCTTATGGAGTAGTCAGGGTGTTATTTCGTTGTTAGATAATCCATGTAGTGATGCATTGCACCGTGAGAGTCATGAGACGGCTTGAGAAAATCTCTTATGTGTTGAGGATCCATATAGAAATGATGTATTATGAGCAGAACGGCTCTTAAGATTCAGATCTTGTATCGCACCTCAGTTGTGCCCGAGTTTGTGGATTATAGCATTATATGTCTCCCCAAAGAATGGTATTATACACTTAGTGTGCTTATGACCGATATCCGGTATTTTGTTGTAATGAGCGATTTAGCTCGATGTATATCTCCTTATGTGAGTTCTATGTATGGATCGGGTGGCACGCCGCTAAGTATGTTATTTATATCAGGTTGCACGCCGTAAAAGTATGATGTTCAGTATAGTTCCCCTATTTGCCTTTATGTGTTCTGTTTCCCATTTTTCGAGGGAAGCTCGTTATGGTTGTGAGACTGCATCGCATGTATGATTTGCGAGCGGGGTGTCCGTTTAACATGTTGCCCGTGTCGCATATATGATTTGCGAGCGGGGTGTCCGTTTAGCATGTTGCCCGCGTCGCATGTATGATTCGTGAGCAAGGTAATTAGATCTCCTTTTCAGAGTTCGTTTCCTTTTTGTATCACATTCTAATTGGTGGCCTATTGGCATATTGTGGCATCATATGAGACTTTTGATTATATCTGGGGTGGTTAATTGCCTGAGCAGTTCGTACTAGGTGTAACGATATTTTTGGATTTAGGATCAGTGCAATCTGGGTATATGAAGTATATTATAGAGATAAGGCCATTATTTGGACCTATATGAGGTGATGGTTTTGTTAGGGGTATAGATCTAATGATTTGTTGACTCGGCAGTTGGTTATGAATTTCGGCACATCTCTTCCGTCATGGTGTTATTGTAAGAATTAGAGCAAAACCTATATAGGTCATGAGGTGCAATGAGAGAATCGGATTCGTGGAATTTCAATTAATTCAATCAGAAAGGTTATTGTGGTCCTATGAGTAAAGTGAGGCAAAGTGTGAATTCAGCAAAGTTATGCAGTCACGTCTGGGTACAGCATGTAGCTATTGATATAATGAGCGCATGTTGGAAACAGGCCTAGCATTGAGTTCCGGATGTTGGAATTGGACTTTGAGGCGTATCCGCTTGAATAAACGAGAATATCTTCAGAATTGATCGAGCTAATGTGCTCAACTGAATTGTGGTAGCATGGGAAGGTGCATGAGAAGTTAAACAGCAATTTCAGACCGCTCCAGTGCAGTTCTCAACACGTTCGAGGACAAACGTATATTTACGTAGGAGAGAATGTAACGACCTGACCGGTCATTTTGAGCTCTAGTGCGTCGTTCAGTGTTCTGAGGCCAAGAGCAACTTCATTTCAGGTATATCGACTTGTGCGTATGGTCGGAATTGAAATTCAAGAAGATCGGAGTTAAATTAAATGAAAATTCTCATTTTAGAAGCCTTAAGTTGGAGAAAATGGCTAAGAATGGAATTTTGAGTAAACGACCTCGAAATCAAGATCCAAAGGTTCCAACAGGGTCGTATGATGATTTCGGACTTGGGCATATGCCCGGATCGGGTTTTGGATAACCCGGGAGTGTTTCGGTGCCTATTGTGGAAGTTAGCATTTTAGAAGAAATTTCATAAGTTTGGTTTGAAGTGCGTTTCAGTGTTATCTATGTCCGTTTGGAATTTTGAGACTAGGAGTAGCTCTGTATGGTGATTCTAGAGTTGGGAGCGCGATCGGAAGTGAATTCGGAGGTCCGTATGTCATTTTGAAGCTATTTGGTAAAGATAAAATTTGAAGGTTTTTGATAAGTTTGACCGGAAGTGGACTTTTTGATATCGGGGTCGGAATCTGATTTCGAAAGCTGGAGTAGGTCCGCAATATCACATATAACTTGTGTGAAAAATTTGAGGTCAATCGGACGTGATTTGATATGTTTAAACGTCGGAAGTAGAAGTTTGAAATTTCGAAGTTCATAAAGCTTGAATCGGGGAGTAATTCATGGTTTTAGCATTGTTTGATATAATTTGAGGCCTCAAGCAAGTCCATAATATGTTTTGAGATTGGTTGTTAGGTTTGGTTGAGGTCCCGGGGGCCTCGGGTGGATTCCGAATGGTTAACGGATCAAATTTAGAAGTTGAAGAATGGCTGAAGGTTTTGGTTGCTGGTATTTCCGCTTCTGCGGAAATGGAACCGTAGAAGCGGCCCCGCAAAAGAGAGGAAGGGACCGCAAAAGCGGTTGGGAGTGAAGGGAGCAGGGACCGCATATGCGGTTAAGAATCCGCAGGAACAGAGCCACAGAAGCGGCCAGGAAGACCGCAGATGCCGATTTTGGTGAGGAAAGCTGGGACAGCAGATGCGGGATCGCACCTGCGGAAAAGGAAATGCAAAAGCGGAAGCTGGGTGGCTTGGGAAGGAGTCGCAGAAGCGGCGTTTTAACCGCATAAGCAGAAATAATTCCGCAAAAGCGGAAACAGCTGGGGCAGAATGGATGTTTAAAAATCGTGATTTGAGTTCATTTCTCTCATTTTTCATGGCTTGGGCGATTTTTAGGGGAGCTTCAAGAGGGGATTTTCGTCATCAATGATAAGGTAAGTTATCCCCACCTACTTTGAGTTGAATACAACAATTATGTAGGGATTTGGGCATGAAAATTAGTATAAAAATTGAGGTTTTGGTGAAAAACCTAGAAAATTATAGTCTTGGGATTTAGCCACGATTTTGGGTATGCAAATTAGTGAAAATTATATATTTGAGTTCGTAAGGTCATGGGTAATCTTTATCTTTGAAAAATTTCGGATTCCGGGCACGTGGGCCCGAGGGCGTTTTGGTTAACTTTCCGATCGGAGTTAGGAATTACTATAAATTAGATTGTAATAAATAATTGAGCATATATTAATAGTTTTTCATAACCGTTGGCTAGTTTTGGAGCGTGGTGCATCAATTAGAATCTTCAGAAGGGCGTGGAATACCGGTGTGGATCTTCGAAACGAGGTAAGTCTCATTTCTAACCTTGTAAGAGGGAATTGTCCCCATAGGTGGAATAATTGATTATGTGCTCCTATTTGTGGGGGCTACGTATGCACGAGGTGAAGAGAGTCCGTGCGTAGCTACTATTATGCTATTGTCCGGGTAGTCTAGGACCCAAAAGCATGCTATACTTTGAATATTGTTAATCTCATGGATAGTTGAATTGCTTAAAGCACATCGAAATAGTAAATGAATTTTTAACAGGATCTAAACCTCATTTTCTTAAATTGTTAAAAGAGAATTAGCTTTGCTTGGAATAATTTCTCCATGTTGGCTTCTTGATTGAATGTCTCTATGTGTTTATTTTGAAACAGACCGAACGCCTCGGCAGATTAAATAGATACATTTATAGGTGCATCGTCGACCCTCGGCAAGTGCACATTTCTTTTCTGTTAGAGCGGGCCGTCGCCTCGGCATGAATTGCGCATGATTTATATATCGCTGCCTCAGAATTTTATACGTTGATGTTGCCTTCCATGGCTTGATATAAATTGATAAAATAAAGAAAAGTAAATCTTGAAAATCCTTTATTATTTGTTGAAGGTGTATTGTCTGTTTACCAGCTTTGTGAGTTAGAACCGATATATAAAAAATCCCTGATCTCCTCACACATATAGTATATTATTATTGGACCTCTAGTAAGTGTCGAAGTTGGCCATCTCGTTTCTACTTCTTCGAGATTAGGCAGGATACTCATTGAGTACACGTTGATTACGTACTCATACTCCACTTTTGTGCATTTTTGTTGCACAGGTATATGCATCTCTAGCAGCCTACTGGGCGTGGCAGTACGGAAGATTCTGGGACTAGGTGAGCTGCATTGTTCAAGGTCAGACAGATGTTGTAGTTTAATTTCCCATTCAATAGAAGCTCATACACTTGTGACACCGGGTTCTGGGATGGTTTTCGAAAGTTGTGTACTAATAGTTATTACTTAATTTGAATTGAAGTAGAGATTATTTTAATTGTAAAAAATAGAAGGAAAAATCTTAGACTTTCAAAGGTATTAAAATAGAATTTTAATTAATTATTTAATTGGCTTGCCTGATAGCGGTGTCCGGCACCACCACGACCCTTAGTGGATTTTGGGTCGTGACAGGTTTCGATCACAACAACCCTCGAAAACACCAAGGAGTACCAAATTGTTCGAACTATCGGACAAGCTTATTTCACGCTAAGGCAAAGGATTTCGATAACACTAATCCTCGAAAACCCTAATGGTACAAATTTATCTTGTGCTAAAGCATAACAAATTTTTATATGATTAACTTTCTAAGCCGACAAGGGAGAAAATACATTCTTTTTAAGGCCATATCGGCCTAATTCATCAGCCTAAGGACCATTTTATTTTTAAGTTTGAGAAGTCATCCTCACTCAACTAAATCCTAAGGGTCATCCTACTTCGAGTTTGAGCAAGTACTCACTCGATTACAAAGACTACATTAGTCCGACTTCGAACAAATTGCCTAAGCCTTATACTCATGAACAAGGCATGGACAAAACAAAATTTTCACAAGACAAAAATTGAAATAAAGACAAATCAGAAAGCAAAGAGATCTTTTATACATATAAAAATATTTACAAGGACAGATCTAGGTCCTACACAAAAATTCAAAAAAAAAAAAATCCTAAGTGCCTAATTTTCCTCGGGAGCTACATCCTCACCATCTGGATCTCCTCCGCTCTCAGACCACTCACACTCCAAGAATCATCGTCATTAGAAGAAAGCAATGGTTTGGCTTCAGCTTCAAGCTCTTTCGCATTCTCAATCTCAACAGCAAAGTTGAAGCCACGAGCATCAGGGGCGGCCGAAGGGGCAAGCAAATAAAGCATTTGATTTAGGCCCCCTAGCTCTTGTGGCCCCAAAAAAGTAGTACTCCTGTAGTTAATTTTTATAGTTTAATCTTTTAATAAAAATATTAGATTTGGTAGTGAAAACAGTGCAAAACTTTTATAAGGAAAGAAGTTGGCCAAAAAAGGACAAGTTTTAAAAGGAGATACGGATATTACATTTCATTTTCATTTTTAAGGTCATACTTTCCTAATTTCTCTTTGTAATTATGCTTTCCTCCTTTTTATATATGCACTACATATGTCAAACAAAAAAAAAATAAAGCGCGTTGAATAACTTGAACTGCAATTCTATTTTATTCGTTTGAAATTATTCAAGCATATCAAAGTAAATAAAATAAATTTAACTTATTTTGTTATCAATTATCAAGTTATCAACTTCTAGTATCAGATTTTATTATTAAAACTTTTTATTATTTTTTAATGTGATATTTTTATTTTCTATATGTCTATTTCATAGGTATATTCCATTCTTTTCTATATACTAAAGTTGAATTTAAATATGTGAATAAGAAAAAATGAATGACGTGCAGCTCAAAAACTCAAAAAAAAAAGAAAAAGGAACTAAAACTTTGATATAATTACCAGAAATGTGTTATTGGCAATATTTTAACAAACATTAATAAAATACTAAATTAAATAATATAGACTGTATTTTTAAAATAAATATGTCCTTATTTATTTGAGTATGATAACGAATCCAAAAAGGAAAAGAATATATATTTATATAAGGATTAACCTTACTATCAATTAATAAATTATTATTAGAAATTTTTTTGATTATATTTCTAATTTTGACCAAAAAAGCAAGAAAAACGTATTTAAGATAAAATTTATATAAGATATCATCAGAAAAGGTTTAAGGCCTCATAAATAATTTTGGTTTTAGGCCACTATTGTGATTGAGCCGCCCCCTGACGAGCATGAATCTCCTCAAGAGTCTCTCTTCAAGACTGATACTTGGCATGCTTGGCAACCCAGTATGCTCGATCCTGAGCAGCTTCGGCAACTTCTTTTGCTCGAGCTTGAGCAACTTCAACATCAGATTGGTAAACGGCCACGATTGCCTCCGCGTCAGCCTTCACTTTTTCTGCCTCAGATCTAAACTTTGCAACTTCGGTGGCCAATCGAGCCTTGAGCTCCTCTATTTTCTTGGCTTGAGCTATGATTTCCTCCTTCAAGCCTCAAAGCTGACTTTCGGCCGATGACAGTTGGGCTCAAGCAGCATCTTTCTCCGAAGCAAGGCGGTCCATGTTTTGTCTCCACCCCAAGGTCTCCACCCTCATCATGCTGACCTCCTCACAGGGCTGTTTGATCTTTTCAGCCTTATGCTAAACCTGTGAGATTGAAATATTAGCCATCAACCTCAAATGATAACATGAGTTTCAAAGACTTTCATTACTTGCTCAATCAGGTCGGTTTGTTCTTTGTGAGTCATGGCCAATTCAGTTCAGAGGTCCTTGATCTCCTCTTCATTTTGCCCGCTAAGAAATTTGAGAGCATTTCTCTCCTCCGTGAGCCTTTAAAGATCGGCCTCGCATCGGTTCAGCTCAGCTCAGCTCTGCTCGGGATATAGAAAGCCCATCCCCATGGAGTGACAAGGACTATGCAAAAGAAGAAAGGAAATTATACAAGAAGAAATAAATCAAGTGTGATATCGATGAGGGGAGTTGAGGCTTACCCGACTCAGGATTCGTTGAGCCTCATCAAAAAGACTCGATACATCACTCGAGTCAATAGTATCTTCAACTCCTAAAAAGAAAACACGAAAAAGATCATCCCCTTCATGGGCTCTTTCTATATCGGGATTCCCCATATCTTGGGCATCTTGAATTGCCGCCAAGTAAAATGCAGGGAGAGTCGGCAAGTCTCCAATTATTATCGTCCCAACTGAATTGTTTGGGAAGTTCTCTTCATTTTGAAGGGCCACGGAGCCGGCCCCCTCAAGCATACCCACCGATAGCTCAACTTGACTGGAGGCATCTTCGGTCTCCGCCAATTCGAGGAATTTTTCCCAGGCCCTCTTCCATGACCTCCTCGGTTCGAGGCTAAATTTCTCCAACCCTCACCAACTCAGAAGCATTTGGGGCCTCTATTATGTCCCGTATTTTCGTACGTGAAAGTATGTCGTACGTCAATTGATGTAAGCTCAGAAATGAGATCTTCTTTGAAAGTATATAAAGTTATTTAATGTTGTTATACCCATACTTCAAATGTCACTGTCATTATAGGATTATCTAATATAAACTCAAAAAGGATGAAATCCTTCTACAAGTATGAGAAAGGTTTTACTGAAGTCTTAAATAAGTTAAGATAAATATGAGGCTTATTAATCATGATTTAAATGAGTTTAAAGTCATGATATGTCTATATATGATGTTTTTATATTAAATATAAAGTTTGGGAAAAATCGAATTTAAGTTGCGTAAAAACCGACTAAGGATTTGCCTTGTAATGAAGCATTATGAACAACACATTTCATGTATTATATAAGGTATTTTGTGACGACTCAAAGGGTCATCACCTATTTTTCTCATCTGTTCCATGCTTCCGAGGCCTTGAAAACCTCATTTTATATTGCCTCGATTTGCGTGCGCAGTCTAGGCGCGTAGCCGGAAAATTTTTATGTTGAAATATGTAAATTCTGTGAAAAATTTGAAGAATTTTGATATTAATATTGATATAGTTGACTTTGGTCAACATTTTTGGTAAACGGACCCGGACCCGAGTTTGGATGGTCCCGGAAGGTCCGTAGAAAAATATGGGACTCTGGCATGTGCCCGGAGTCGAATTCCGAGGCCTAGAGCCCGAGATATGAATTTTCTGTTAAATTATTTTCTGAAATTATTAAGGAAAAATAAAAATGAAAAATGAGTTAGAAAATACAGGTATCGGACTCGTATTTTGGTTCCGACGCCTGGTACAGGTCTTAAATATGTGTTACGCGCTATCTGTAAAGTTTGGTCAAAATCGGACGTCGTTTGACGTGTTTCGGACCTAAATAGCTAAAGTTGAAAGTTATGAACTTTGAAATGAAATTTATGAGTTTTGGGGTTTGATTCGTTGAATTTGATGTTATTTTGGCGATTTGATCGCGCGAGCAAGTTCGTATGATGTTTTTGAGTCAGTGTGCATATTTGGTTTGGAGCCACGAGGGCTCGGGAGTGATTTCGGGGGTGGTTCGGGATATTTTTCACATAAAAACATAGCAGGTTTTTCTTCAGCTGTTGCAGGCCGGATTGCACTTCGCGTTCGCGGACGCCCTCACGCGATCGCGATGCTGGCCTGGTCCCCTTTCTACGCGTTCGCGAACCTTTTCTCGCGTTCGCGTAGCTTCACGTCCGTCTCTTTTGCGTTCGCGTACTAAGCCACGTGTTCGCGTAGACCAAATTCAAGCCCCAGCCTTTTTCCTCTTCGCGTTCGCATCCTCTTGCACGCAAACGCGATGTTTACCAGTATTCCTTCATCGCGAACGCGGCAGTGGTGTCGCGAACGCGATGAACATTTTTATCCAGTTAAT
The DNA here is from genome assembly GCA_026770625.1 of Nicotiana glauca. NCBI lineage: Eukaryota > Viridiplantae > Streptophyta > Magnoliopsida > Solanales > Solanaceae > Nicotiana > Nicotiana glauca. Next base: position 66 of record MU736854.1, on the reverse strand, counting down.
TTTTTTAAAACGGGACAGAATCAGTAGCTCGGGAATTTTACACTTTTTAACACGAGTCTTCTCCTC
>MU736853.1:5306-20392 GCA_026770625.1 Nicotiana glauca | reverse complement strand
AAAAAAAAAAAAAAAAAAAAAAAATCATCTAAATACGATCCGATTTGGCTCATAATATCATCAATGCTTAAGAAATGTTCTCCAAAAAAGCAATTTCCATTCTCTAAACAAAATGCCAAAAAATATTTTTCAAAAAGCAAGTTATTTGTCGAAAATTATTTTCCAAAAGAGCACTAATATAGCCCCTTTGTCATACCAAACAAATTAAATAATTTAATTTGATATATAGCTAAACCATCTTTACCTACATTTCTACTGATCATACAAGTAAAAAAACTATCACTATTCGGCCACTTTTAATGTAAAAAAAGAAAAGGAAAAGAACTACGTAGTTTTTTTAGGATGTCAAATTGTCTAAAGCACGTGGATTTGACTTTAATCTAGTAAAAGAGCGTCCTTTGTAAGAAAAATAAATAGATAAATAAATAAATAGAGTTAAGTTCTTAATTATAGGCTTGCAATACACGGCACTCAGTTGAAGTCTTCGTCGAGATTTTTTTTTTTTGATTATTTAAATTAATAAAAAACATAATCTTGATATTTAATATTTTTATTTATAATTATCAGATGTTAGTTTACGCATCTAATGTTTCTCTTCAAATTCATAATATTATATTAGTTTGTTGTAATTCTTTTTTAAATCCAACAATGTGGATTACATTACATTTATCAACAATACTTGGTTAAGATCATGCAGAAGAAAGAAATAACGTTACTATTACTTGTTCTTAAAAGCATTTCTTACTCATTATCTCTCATTTATTCTAATAATATTTGTAACATATTTGAAATATAGGAAGGTGTATTAAAGATGTCGTCCATTTTACAAAGAGGATATGTATATTTATTATTGATAAATACTTTTATTTTAATACAACATACCTCATTATATTCTAGCTTAGCTTTCTTTAAACTGGCATTTTTCGTAAAGTTATGGGACAATCAAAAACAATATCATGATAAAATATGAAAATAAATATGAAATTTCAATCCAAAATCTTAAGGCAATAAGCGGAATGGTTGAAGACATTATAAACCCGTTTTGGAAATCCTTACACGACCAAATGTATAGTCAAACACATACATTATCATGGCTAGATATATAAACTATTTTTTTTACATCTTTTACTTTTGAGTTTTTAAAGAAAAAACTCGAGTAGAAGGTCTATCAGAAATAACATCTCTATTATATCAGGATAGGAGTAAGGTCTGCGTACACACTACCCTTCCCAAACCCTTTGCCTATGAATTTTACAAGATTGTTGTTGTTATAAAAAAATAAAAATAAAAACTCGAGGCCTACTCACTACAACAAATTTGGTTATCGGTTACAAATTATTTCGTCATTTAAAATCCTTATTTCGTCACAAAAAACCTTTTGTGACAAAAAAAAATTGTCAATTATTCGTCCTTAAAAGTGGGTCACTAAAAGTATACAAAGACAACTTAGTGTTTCGTCGCTAAATAAAGATAGATTAACTACGAAACTCTTTTTTCGTCCCCAAATGCATAGTATTTAAGACGAAATTATTTGTCAGAAAAAGTATTGAAAATTTGTAGGTGATAATATGTTTTCGTCACTAAAAAAATTATTAATAACGACGAAAATGCGTTGTCACTAATTATTTAGTTCAATTAGTGACAATGTCAATTGTCTCTAAAGTTACATGTATTTTGTAGCTTAAAAAACGCGATTTCGTCACTAAAGACGACATTTTATACACAAAAAAATATTTCGCCCCTAAATGAATAAATTAGCGACGAATTTGCTTTTACAAAAATGATTTGCAATTTTGTCGTTGAAAGCTATCATGTCGTCACTAAAAATATTACGTTTACCGATAAAATAAAATTGTCACCATAATGTGTCATAATTAGTGACACTTACAATTGTCATAAGTACAATATTAATTCGTATTAAAAAAATGAAATATATAATTGATAAGAAGGTTGTTCTACGACAAATATTATATTTAATAATATTTTTATTGCAAATAAAAATGAATAAGGGACTTTCCCAACATTTCTAAAGCAGTTATGCCTATATACATTCAAAAATAATACTAGTACATTTCATTAAATGTATCAACCAAAAAATTAAACCATTCTAATATAATAGTTATTAGCGTCACTTTGTGTCCAACAACTGGTAATAGCTACTACGATACTTTACGATACACGACGCATAACAATTTCTCTAACTCTTTATCATAGTGAAGTCTTCCACATGTTAAATTTCTGAACATCATAGCATATGACCTGAAATAATAAAACAAAATTGAATATCAACATGATATGAACTTTTTAAAAAATAAAAAAAGATGAATGAATAAAATAAAAAAAGAGTTTAGTTTTATTGAAGACATAAATTCCATTAGTCTATCTTTTCACAGAAAAGCATATATTTCTACAAATATTGGAATAATTGACTTACAATGTAGGTGAATCACTGGCAATATTTTTTGAGTTGCCCATGAAGGCATAAATCAGAGGTAAAACAAAGCGGGAATCTGGGAGTTTAAACAAAGAGACACGCCAATCATACCGGTATCTAAAATTCTCATAAGTAACCTGCAGTAGCTAGAAAATAGATGTCACCCACAGTACACATCAAAATCCAAACCACCTTAGCTAAACAAAGGGAAGCATAATGATCTTGGATTCTAATTGGATTCTACAAAAGTATAGATGATCATACCTGATTAGTACTTATGAGGTATAGATGAAAAGCAGTAAGACCTCCAACAAACCACACTGATATAAAAGTGTACTACCAGAACAATGGAGGCAGGTGTTTTGATCATTGCTTTCCATATGGTTGTGTCTTCTAGAACCATGATTCTCTTAATGTAGACCCAGCAGAAACCAAAAACATATATGCAAAGAAGTGTTGTAGGGTAGACAAAGAAGAAAAAACGGTAGTTTCGCTGCAAAAAGAAGTCTGTGCAATGTAAAGCATGAATGCAAGACAGTAACCGTAGATGAACCGTCTCTAAAGAAGCATTAGTTACAGAAAACTAGCAGTGCAAGAAAATGAATAAAGATATTTCCAGAAATCTAATGTGGACGTTGAAGTTGACTGATAAATTGACCAGCCTGACCTCATACCTTCATAAATTTGAGAGTCAAGACCCTTGTAAGATGAGAACTTAAAACTGTGGATATCTTTTCTAAATCGTCTTTAACTTATTTTCACCACAGAAGAATGAAAAGGGTTTATCACAGAATATAACAAAACTAGAGTTGATCATAAGCTACTAGACACTTACAAAATATGTAGTGAGGAGCTAATTTGCAATCTTTGATTTCATTATATAAAATCCTCCAAGCACGCTCTTTATCTTGGAATGGAAAGACTTGCAATGGCTAGGCCTAGACTAGCAGTAAGACCACATAACCTCTAAATTTAACAAAGCTATAACTTGTAGCCTACTCTAGTATCAGCAATATGGCCTATAACCCAAGGATAAACTTTCTAGACCTTGTTTATCCATAGAACCATCTGCATAGAATATCTCCTTCATAGTTGAGATTATGGAATGATGTTCCAACTAACTACCATGTCATTTTAGTGTTCTACATTATTCGCACTCTAACTTCATCAGCCAAACCAACAAGCAAAAGATCACTCAAATTTTTTTCCAAATAGAGTACGTATGATTAACGATAGTATAGATGAGAAATTCTAATAAAATCGCTAGAAGGATCAATTGAGTCACATAGAAGGAGAAGTTAGAGAAAGAACTGCCAAAGACAAGAGTATTGTAATAGACGAAAGAGTATAAGTGAATATTGAAAAGGGAAAAGGAGTTACCCAACATGCTAGATGCAACAGCAAGTCCACCTCAAGTTATCGATCCCCAGATTTAGATTTAGGATTATAGCTTAATGTTCTCCATTTGCTTGTTCCTATGCACAATATTAACAACGGATTTCACAATTTCGCTCTCCAGACAGATATATAAGACCATATCTAAATTGCAAGTCATATTAAAAAGATGACTTTCTCCACATTGTGGCTCAAAATCATAGCCTAAATTTGGATATCCAAAGTCCTACTAACTACTAAACAAGCCATCATTTCATCTAGCTAAGAAATGTCTGAAAATTTTATTCATTCTTGGTTGCTGGAAACTCAATTGTTGAAAAGCAGATTCCAAATTGGCATTTACTATCCTCAACAAATGTACTATAACAGAGCATGATCTAGTTCTAGAAAATCCTTTAAAATTTTTCTTGTTAAAGATATTCCACACTGGGAGGCTGAAGGGTTGTGTAAGGACTAGATTCTTGATGTATTATACCAAGACTATTGAACAAAGCAACACACTCTGAATTAAGGAACTCAGCCATTGTAATTCCTAACCACCTTATCCTTACTCATAACTAAGTATGTGGCATTAAGAAAAAAATTTATTCATAACAATCACATCAGATTTCAATTTTAATAAATAAATCAAAGCCATTGCAGACTGATCAAAAGTACATATTTCCATCATATGTTGCCACTCTAAATGGTCCCCATACATTTATGTGAATCAAGTTAAAGACATTGTTTGTTCTAATACTGCTAATAGGAAACAATAATTTTGCTTGCTTACTCAAAGCACAAATATCATAATTATTCACTACAATATTATATACTTATTCACTAATATATAATATTTATTTCATAACTTTTTGATGGATGTATCATCTTTTTGTTGTAAAGTTGCAACGTATCTTGATCTATTTTTACATTCAGAGACTAAAAACTTTATTTTATCCTCTACCAAAAGTTATAGGTTCTACAAATACCCTTCAGCCTCCCAGTGTGGAGGTCCTAGAACACACAAAAAGTATATATCTCATCTATAGAAAGTATATCATCAAAGTAAACAAGAGTTGAAAATTTACTTCACCTAGACAAATCTAAGACCTTTCCGTTTGCCACCATCTTGACCTGTGCAAACGATAAGATATAAGAGATTCAACGATACTTTAAAATTAAGTTATAGGAATTTTCTGGATGAAATTGTATGTAAATGAAGTGAAACCTCTATAAACTTTTTCTAATAAGTTAAAAGGTTCTCAGCCTCAGGCCTCGGGACTATTCAATTGTTCAAACGTATAATCGAAACCATAATCCATCTGTTCGCTGACAAATTTGAAATAAAACAGAATTGTTTCAGGATTTAGAACCAGATTAATATAACAAATTAGTATATGAAAATTTCTTTGTACCCAAACAAAACCAAGCATCATGAAAAAGGAAAGGGGAATGTATGACGAAGAAAAAACCTTTGTTGTTGCGATTGTGGCGAATTGCCCTGTAGAGAATATGATGAAGAAGGGCAGTCCGCAACTTGCTCAGTTGCTCTGCTGAAAGATTTCCTGGGTTAGAGGCGCGGGAATTGAGCCCTAATTGATATTCATAACTTCTGAACGTGGGTAAATAAGCGGGGATCTGAAAATTTTAATTTAATAAGAGGAAGAAGATGGGAGTCGACAACTGCTTTTGCATCCAGTGCTGCAATTCTCACCAAAACCAGCCATGAGACTAACTAGTTAATAAGTTGCAGACAAAAAGATGAGATACTCTCATTTCTGCACCTGTTCCAGCGTCAAGATGAGCTCCAAAACTCTACCAGCAGTATCAACAGGAAGTAATACATTTTCCCCAATATTTACAGTTTTTTCTATGGCATCTACTGGAAAAAGAAAAACACAGAGACAAGAACTGAGAAATTATCACTTGCAGCATGGTAGAGACGATCCAACTATTTTTTTTCTATTGAAAGGGGATAGGGAAGATCAAACGACCATTTTAAAGTCCTCTAAATATGCAAATTAATAACTGTAAAATTATAAAAATGTGTCGGACAAGCCCTTCTCAGATCCAAAAAATCTCCTCAAACCGAAAAGTTTTCTTTTGAATGAGGATAAGGGAAGACCAAATGACAATCCGGAAGTCCTCTGGATGTTCAAGTTAATAACTAAAATTTTATAAAATGTACTGTGCGTATCTGTGACTTCCCCTAAAGGCCTAAACCAACAAAGTCCGTATGACAAGCCATTATGACATCCAAAAAATTCTTCACAATAAAAAGGAACAGCAATTACCTAGAAACTCTTGGTCCCTTTGGATCCTAGTTGGTTGATTGTTTAAAGCATTAAAGGCATCCATTATTAGAACAACTGGACGGACAAAAGACTCTAAAACAGTTCGAAAGGGAGAAAAGCGTAATTATAATATTAGGATCAAGTTGAGTAGAATCCAATTTAGATGGATAATAAGACTGTTCTAAGTTTACCTTTCTTTACGGTGATTGAAGTCAACAACGTATATGACATCCTCCCCATCTTTTGTTATCTTCCATGTAGTACCTCCCAAAAGATGACCAGCTACCAGTGGAGCAATAACAATCCCTTCTCCTTTTCCTACAATATAACAGCAGTTCCGGAGTCATTAATAGATTTAAGATCTTCAAATTCCGTTGTAGTCAGGACTTGCAACCAATCTAGCTCTTAACGACCACTCTTCAACGTCATGGGCAACTTTATCTCCTTGACAATATGAAGTACTAGATTATACATGATATTAAGAGACCAGAAACGGACATGGAGTGAACTCAAAAAAAGTGGAGTAACATACTAAACAAGAAAAGAAACCTACCAGACATGTAATGGTTTTGAGAGTAGGTTAATCTGGTCACTTTTTGGAATGCAGAATCAATGTCATCCAAAGTGAATAGATCAAACTCTGAAACTTGCTGCACAAGAAGAGTATATCAATGGACTTCTATACGATTACACACTCATAAACAACAAACACAAACGATTCCATCAGATATTGGACTATACTATTCTATCTACTATCAAGTTCAAATCTTTGTTTCCAAAGGTGAAATTTGATTGGGGAAAACAGTGCGATGTTGGTAGAAAGCATATCACTTAAGAAGCTGAGTTAAGAATTTATTTTATATTAGGTTTCAGATCTTCATAGGATGATGAAAATAGGGCAACAAGATCAGTTTTTCTTTATTGTTGATCGTTACTAACTGTAATCTGCATCCTAAAATAGTAGATACAAGGATTATAAATCCGTAGCCACTGAGCTAGTTATTTTATGAACTAATTTTCTGCAATTAATACAAGTCACTGCTTCATGTTCTGATTTAGCGTTGAAGTACAACCAGATCAAGTGTTTTTGGAACTTGAATTGATTCCACATAGGACAGGAACACCAAACAACTCCGGAGTACATAAATCAATAAGCACATTGGAATCTATAGCTCAATGTAATTCATTGCAAAGCACAAAAAAATTAAAACTCGACATCAATGTTAAGGACAGCCACTTAATATACATGTGAAATGCTTGATTATAAAGCTTATCAACTAAAATAGACAAGTGCATTCGATAATTCATGGATAACGCTAGAGTAAAAGGTTCACCTTCCGTGAGAGATACTAATCATACATAGTTAGTAACCCTAGCCTGTACACTGGTTCTGTAGCATAAATATGAGCGGAAAGACCAAGTTGTTTCATAGCATAGGGCAAAGCACCAAGATGAAATGTATCAGATGAAATACAGCATCCACACTTGAAGCCACCCTGTACATTAACAATATATTATTCAGCACCGAGAAATTCAAAAGACAGTAAATAGATAAAGAAATTTCATGCGATAGTTAGCTATCTGTTGTTAAATGCTACATTGTAATATTTGTGTTGCTTTGAGAAATAGGAATATTATATGCATTGAAGTGAAATTGAGTTGTTTGTTGACCTGGAAAGGGGCTAAAGAAGAGAAGTATCAAATTCCAACCACAATCGATGAGGAAATTGAAACCGTCGATAGAGACGAGGTAAGAGAGAGGGTTCCCGTTGTATACTCCACAGAGTGGAGTCACCTGAACCGACGTTCCCATACCGTCGTCGCTCTCTGCTTCTCTTTGCTTCTACACTGACTCGCCGAGCTTAGTGAAGACGGGCGAGGCTCTCACAAACAATAAAAACATTAGCATTCAAGAAACAATAATCACCATTTTCTTATTGAGACAAAAGAAGTGATCTTTTGACAAATATAGAACTCAACTTCATTTTCTATGAAACCCTAGAAATGGAATACATAAGACCAAGCGGCGCGCAGGCAGAGTGAAAAATAGAAGGCATGACTGAGATCTTAAAGAAAATAAACAAAAATGGTAGAATAGAGTTGGAATAGTAATGAAAAATATAGCTTACCGATGTCGTCGATGGTGGTTTGATTTCATCGTAATCTCCGGCGAACTGATGAAGGCTTTTTGGGGGAGAGAGATTGGAACTTTTGAAGATAGCGTTTGTGTGCTAAGCTTCCTCGTAAGCTCCGTGTGTATTATTAGGTTTTATTATTTTATTAAATATTAAATCTAAAATATAATAGAAACGGGTCTTTTTAGCGGTCCGTCCAAAATTTGGGAAAAATTAGAGAGGGAATTCCTAACCATTGCCTTACATTAAAATTGCCAATACCCGTTACCACATATAAGCTTATTGCTACGGTTTTACAAAAACATTGCCATAGAAAATCTACTGTAACGGGTTTTAGACTAATGCAACAGTTTAGGTGCTAAGCTGCGCCGATAGTACCCATTACCTTACGCAACGGTTGAAACCGTTGCAACAGACCATCTATAGCAACAGTTATAGAATCGTGGCAATAAAAAGCGTTGTCGTGGCTCCATTGTGATGGCATTCCTCCTCTTTATATAAAGTTGTGAATCCATTTTACCCATAAGATATCTTTTTGCATTGATGGCCCATAGGAGCTTGCACAAAGCAGCCTTGTTCCATGAGTAGAAGTCCAAAATACCTAACGAGCACGTATGGAGAAAATTATATTTAAGGAAAAAATAAAAGAAATATACAAACCTAACGAGCACGTACGGAGAAAATTGATAATTTGAATATCCGTGATATATTTATTGTCCTTGCAAAAATATACTCCCTCCGATCCAAAATAAGTAATTTTTGGATATTTTCACACAGATTAAGAAATCCACTTTTTATCATTAATTAGCAATAGAATTGACCTTATTAACTTTTACTATCTCACATAAACACTCCTAACACATATTTCAACACTATTTACTCCTAGGACAATGTATGAAAAAAACAATTAATTTATTCTTGAAATCTAGAAAAATCACTTATTTTGGACCACAAGAAAAAGGCCAAAAAATTACTTAATTTGGACCGGAGGGAGTACTTAATTACTGAACTACATGTGACTCGTGCATTTTAAATATGAAATGTGATTTGTCACTGAAAATTGAATAATTTATGACGAATTTATTTCGTAGCCTTTTTAAACATTGTATTATTTTAAGACAAACCTTGTTGTAGCTAAATTTCATATTACATAAAGATATTTAAAGATTGTCACAAAATTTTTAGATTATTAGTGACAAAAATAATGGTCATAGTTAAGTACAAAAATTCGTAGCCAAATTTCACTTTATTTTACTACAAATTCGATTTGTCGTTATTTAATCATCTATATTTGGTGACGAAAATTTTTTGTGTCTAAATGTAACTATTTTTCAAGACGAATAATTATTTGTCACTAATAATTTAGTGGATCAGTGACAAATATAATTCGTCACTAATAATTTTACTTCCTAGCTAAAGATTGCCTAAGAAATTGGCGCCACCATATTTTTGGAGGAAAATTTTTGTAGACAAAACTTTGCTACAAAATTCACGTTTCGTCACTAAAACTATGTGGCTTAGGGGTGTGCACTCGATTTATCGATTCGATTTTGACCCTTATCGATAATTACTTATCGATTATCGATTTGTACATATTCTTATCATTATCGTTTCAATAAGATTTTGAATTTTTCTATTTCGATTTATCGATCTTAGGGGCTTATCGATTCGGTTATCGATTACACCAATAAGAAAATTTGCGGAATTCCACAGAAAGTATATCGCTATAGACGCGTTTAACTAATATGGACAAAAAGAGGCTAAAATAAGACGAACACCATCTATAATATAAAAATTATATCAACAAGAACATACAACAAAACTAAAGCAAGGGATCAAATGTATGCCACCAACAATCCAACAGTATAAAAAAACAAAATACATCATCACGGCTAATTCTGTTTTTCATTAATTTGAACTTCATTCCCTTGATCTTTAAATATGATCATTCCTTAAATGTAGTAGAGGAAATAATAGGGTAAAGAACTTAGGGTAAAAGAAAGGGCATAGATTAGGAAAAATAATATTGTATAGCCGCTTTCAAAATAAGAGCGGAATATATATACATTCTGTATGTTATATTAATCTACACAAATAGGTAATTACTCATTTAACAAGTTTCTATAGTCTAGGGGTGTGCATTCGATTTTGACTCTTATCGATAATTACTTATCGATTATCGATTTGTATATATGCTTATCGTTATCGTTTCAATAAGGTTTTAATTTTTTCGATTTCGGTTTCGATAACAAATAATCGATTCGATTTTTCGATAAACCGATTCGAATGCACACCCCTAATGTGGCTTGTGTATTTGTATATAAAATGTAACTTTTGTCATAGAAAATAAACAATTAGTGACTGATTTTTCGTCGTAGCTAATAATTTCGTGGTTAAAAATCACATTTGTTGTAGTGACTTCTTTTGTATGGAGCTTAATTATGTTCTACCCAATGAACGTTGAAGTTTTTTCCCCCGATTTCCTCTTTTATTAAGACGTTGATTGATATATCATATATTACACAATGCTTACATATGATATCGGTATTCAAAATAGGATAATTGTCATTACATAGAGGGGGGTCTGTTTGGTATGAAGAAAAATATTTTTTAATTTTTCCATATTTAGTTGACTTAAAAAAAAAGATAAGTGATGAAAAAGTGAAACGCAAGTACTATAGTATAAGAAAGGGGGTCGTGTAATGTGTTGTCAACTGAATTTATATGTTAAGAGTGAATAATTTATTGTGATATACTTTTAATTTTTTTTTGAGCCAACAACAAATATTCTCGGAAAGTGTTTATTACAAATTTATTATTTAGTATGCTTTGTTGGATTTTATCGTAAGTGGGCAATTATTAATCCAGCATCAACATGCTTTGTTGTAGGAACATCGTACTCTATGCTCTCGGCGCAAGTTAGTAAACCTACGTCGGCGTGACTAGCCATGGCAGGAGGGAGAGGTCGTGGCCGTGGAAGAGGACGCGGTAGACCTAGGAAACTACTAGTAATCACATTTGGAAGTTCAGTTGAAGGACGTATGCAACCGGAAGCTACAGAAGGTGAGCAAAATCAAGTAACACCAGTGCAGATGGGTGAGCTGAATCAGAAAGATCTAGAGCCAGGATCGTCATCAAAAGGAAAAACAACTGCTAAGAAGCTTCAATTGAGCCCAGATCTAACTCAGTTGAAGCTGAAAGAAATGGAAGGAACTGTCCGAGTTGATCCAAATCCAGTCGAAGAAGAGAAGCCTCAGGAAACCAATGGAACAGTATTGCATGCTGAAGTACAACAACCAACACAAAAATGGGTGAGTCTCTTTGCGAAGAACAGATCAGTAGAGAATGGTATGACCTTGTCTTATATTGCTCCTCAATTTGTAGATGGCAATGTTGTTATTCAATTGGAAAAGGAGGAGGTGGATAGGGAAACAGAAAAATGGAAAGGAGCCTTAATTGCTTATGTAATTGGAGATTGCCCAGGATATAATGTAATAATGTAGATATATAGATGTCAAATGCAACAAAATAGCAAATCCAAATCTGTTTATGCACGAGGAAGGGTATTTCATCATCAAATTCCAATCTATTGATGACAAGCAGGAAATTCTATGTACTAGACCATATACTATTAACAATCGACCTATCATTTTGAAACCTTGGACAGTTGATTTTGATTTTGATAAGGAGTTCCCTACTGAGCTACCAATATGGATCAAACTCCCAAAATTTCCAATGAATTGTCGGGGAATTAACTCTCTCAGCAGGATAGCAGGTGCTATTGGGATACCAATGTATGCAGATGAATGCACTGCCAAGCAAATACGTGTGTCATATGCTCGGATGCTTGTGGAAGTTAATGTGACCAAACCATTACCAGACCATGTGGAAGTGAAGGATCCTAGTGGCAGAGTGTTTCAGCAGGCTGTTACATACGACTGGAATCCAATGTTTTGTGAGAAATTCCAAGTTGTAGGTCATGAATGCCCAAAGATTCAGTGAATGAATGAAGAACAACAAACAAAACAAGGAGGGCACAAGAAAATAGTAAAGAAATGGGTGACAAAAGAACAACCAAAAGAGGAGCATGACAACACCAACAAAGGAGAAAGCCAAGATAAAAGAACAGAGATTAGAAATACAGAAGCAGATGGGAACAAATGTAAATTGTTGAGATGCAAACAACTGAGTTAGTGCAGGATCAGCAACAAAGAGAAGGAAATGATATCAACACCCCTGGCAAGGGAAAAGCAATATACATGGTACCATAATTTGACCTACAAGAGTTTTCATTACTATGTTTTGTGCCAACAAAGAATGTGTTTGCAGTATTAAGTAGAGGCCATGGGGGATCAAAGTCAGCACCTCCTGACAAAGGAGATGGAACCAGCTATTAATATATGAATTGGCTTTTCTGGAATGTAAGAGGTGCAAATAAAAAGTATAAGCAGAAGGAACTGAGGAAATATATAAAGACAAAACATATTACCCTGGTAGGAATAATAGAAACCAAAGTCAAAGAACACAAAGCAACCACTGTGGCAGCTAATGTAGCACCTAACTGGGGGTTACTGAACAACTATAGGAGTACAATCAATGGAAGAATCTGGCTAGTATGGGATAGTAGACTATATATAGTAGATATGTTGAAAGAAGAAGCTCAGTTACTACATTACCAAGTTAATACAATAGCATCAAATAAGACATGTGTTATAACTGTAGTCTATGGGTATAACACATGTGAGGAAATGAAAAGTATGTGGGAAACACTTAAAACATTGGCTCAAGGGATTAATATACCATGGAAAATAGTTGGATACTTTAATGCAATGTTGTATCCTCAAGACAGACTATATGGGGAGATCAAGAATTTCAATGACTGTATTCATGATCTACTGCTCAATGAAGTAAGATAGACGGGGGATTACTACACCTGGACTAATAAACAACAAAGTAATGAGAGAATATGTAGTAGGCTGGATAGGGCATTTGGTAATCATGAATGGATGATGGAATGAGATCATATTGTGATGGAATATGATGTTCCTCTAATCTCAGATCATAATCCAATGGTACAGGCTCTACAGACGAGTCAGAGGGACATCAAAGTTCCATTCAGATTCTTCAACACTTGGGCAGATCATGATAAGTTTCAGGATATAGTGAAGCAAGTATGGCAAAAAAAGCTCTCAAAGTGGAAGATGAAAGATGTATGGATGAAACTGAAGGCACTAAAACCATTATTCAAGCAATTGAATAATAAGGAATTCAGAAACATTATACAGAGAGTGGACAAAACAATAAATGAGTTAGTGATGATCCAGAAATAACTGACATCAGTATGGTCAGATGATTTAGTAGAACATGAAAGGACTACAATACAGAACCTATAAAAGTGGTCCATGATATAGGAGAACATCATGAAGCAGAAATCAAGAGCCAATTGGATCCAACTAGGGGATTCAAATACAAAGTATTTCTCAACTGTGGTTAAAGAAAGAAGTCAGAAAAAAACCATTAAGGAGATCACATCACTAGAAGGAAGGAATCTTACTGACCCACAGGAAATCCAAGAGGAGATTGTGAAGTTCTATAAATCCTTTATGGGATCCTCAGCAAAAGAACTACCAGCCATTAACAGGATGTTTATGAAGGGAGGACCAACACTGACTCAACAACAAAAGCTAGCCCTAATAGCACCAGTTACTGAAGAGGAAATCCAACAAGACCTTGAATCTATAGGTGAAGACAAAGCTCCTGGGATAGATGGTTATAATTTCTTCAGAAAAGCATGGGGTATCATTAAAGAAGAAGTGTGTGAAGCAGTAAAAGAGTTTTTCAGCACTGGAAAGATGTACAATACCATCAATTGTACAACTATCACATTGCTCCCCAAATATGACAATCCCAGAATAGTGAAAGAGTACAGGCCAATAGCTTGTTGCACTGTTATGTATAAATTGATCTCAAAGGTTATAGCAGCAAGGATACAAAAAGTCATTGCCTCAATAACTAGTGAGTCACAAGTAGGATTCATTTCAGGGAGGAAGATTGGAGACAATATTATTTTAGCACATGAACTAGTGAATGCTTATACAAGAAAGTATGTGTCACCAAGATGCATGATCAAAATAGACCTCCAAAAAGCTTATGATTCAGTGGAGTGGATATATCTGGAACAAGTCTTGGTAGAGTTGGAATTCCCTAATCAGTTCATTAACTGGATCCTAGAATGCATGAAAACAGTTAGTTACATTATTCTAGTAAATGGGGAGCCTCCAATTCCTTTCAATGCTGCCAAAGGTCTTAGACAAGGAGATCATATGTCTCCATTTCTATTTTCTATAGCAATGGAGTACCTAAGTAGTAGTCTAAAAGAAGTATCAAAGAGGACATAATTTCATTATCATCCCAGATGTTCAAGACTAGCAATCACTCATTTATGCTTTGTTGATGGTCTACTACTATTTGCTAGAGGAGACCTATAATTTGTGGTCACTATGCAGCAGAGTTTCAATCAGTTCTCAGCAGCTTCAGGACTCAAAGCAAACATGGGCAAAAGTTCAATTTATTTTGGTGGTGTAACCAGAGAAAAAAGAGATAAAATTTTGCAGGAACTGGGATTGCTTGAAGAAGAACTCCCTTTCAAATATTTAGGGGTTCCACTATCACACCTCCTTTTTGCGCTACCGCACCCTGCGAAGGGCGTGGTAAAGGGAGTTTTTCCAATTAAAGGACAATCAAAACGGGATTCGTTTATTAAGAGATTCAGAGTCGCCACTTGGGAGATTTATGGTGTCCCAAGTCACTGGTGGAATCCCGAATCGAGGAAAGGTTTGACTCTATTTA
>MU736836.1:3567-15974 GCA_026770625.1 Nicotiana glauca | reverse complement strand
AAAAATTAGAAAAAGTCCTAGTATTTCTACTTATTTCATGAGTTATTATTAAACAAATAATTATCAACAAATTGCCACACAAATTCAAAAATTATTTTTGCCTATATTTTGGAACAATTTGCTTGGGGCAAAAATCACGTGCTCACACCAATCACTCGAGATGAGGATGCAGTACGGTCCTTTATTTCGTTTAATCAGGCTCGATCGAGGGTGACGCTCGATTACCCTTTGACTCTTTTGCGGACGGAGATGCGAGAGCCGGTGCCACGTCGTGCACCGCGAACATTTCTTTTGCTGCATGTTGTTCCCCATAGATGATTTTAATTCCATTCTTTGTTGGGAATTTCATCATTTGCTGAAGAGTAGATGGTACCGCTCTCATGCAGTGTATCCACGGTCATCCAAATAAGGCTTTATACCTCATGTCTCCTTCGATGACATGGAATTTGACGTTTTGGGTCGTGCCGGCCACGGTGACCGGGAGAATGATTTCTCCTTTCATTGTTTCACTTGCCATGTTGAATCCATTAAGGACTCGAGTGGCATGCACGATTTGGTCGAGCAATCCAAGCTTCTCTATCACCCTCGACCTGATAACGTTGGCCGAGCTACCTAGATCCACGAGTACATGTTTTATTTGAAAAGAATTTACAAGGAAAGAGATTACCAGTGCGTCATTGTGAGGTTGAGACAAGGTCTTGGTGTCCTCGAGAACATATCCCCGGGTCCGCTTTTCTCTTGTGATGGATATTTTTGTTCTTCTCATTACGGGTTCCTGCGAGGCATCGACACCTCTCATGATCATGTGGATGACATGTTGTCGCTCGTTTGCCTCGTTCTTCTTGGTTGCCTCTCTTTCCCGGAACTGAATTTTGGCTCGATCGCTAAGGAATTTTCGGAGATGCCCTTTATTAAGTAGTCGAGCTACCTCTTCACGTAGTTGGTTGCAATCCTCGCTCCTGTGGATATTTGTGTTATAAAACTCGCACACTAAGTTGTGATTCCTTTGTTAAGGATCCGATTGTATAGGCATGGGCCACTTGGCATCTTTGATTTTACTTATGGTGAACACGATGTCGGATACATCGATGTTGAAGTTGTATTCCGAAAAGTGAGGTGCCCTTGTTGGCCCTGCGTTCCTATCAATTCTGGCTCTGCTAATGAGTCCTCGAGGATCCTGTCCTCGATCTATTCTCCGATCATTGTGAGGTGGGTTGTGCCTTGGGGCTTCCTTCTATCTTCGGGGTACGGCTAATACCTTTCTTTGTTTGGTTTTGGTTCCTTTGCCACGAGCTTGCTTGGGTATACTGAGCCCGAGGGGGCTCCTAACTGGTTATCCTCGACCCTGATTTTTAACTGGTACCGATTGAGGACGTCCGACCAGGTCACAGCTAGATACTCGATCAGATTCTATTTCATCTATTTTGAAGCTACCGAGCTTTGTTCATTAAGACCTTGGGTGAAAGCCTGTACTGCCCAGTCGTCAGAGATTGGCGGGAGCTCCATCTGTTTCATTTGAAAGCGAGACACGAATTCCCGCAGCATATCGTTCTCCCTTTTCTTATTTTTGAAAATTTCGGACTTCTTTGTTGCTACTTTGATGGCACCGGCATGTGCCTTTACAAAGGAGTCTGCTAGCATGGCGAATGAATCTATGGAGTTAGGAGCCAAGTTGTGATACCACATCATGGCTCCCTTAGAGAGTGTTTCCCCGAATTTTTTCAGCAATACAGACCCGATCTCATAGTTCTTTATATCGTTTCCCTTTACCGCGCAAGTGTAAGCAGTAACGTGTTCATTGGGGTCTGAGGTCCTGTTGTACTTTGGGAGTTCCGGCATTCTGAACTTCTTTGGAATGGGTTTCAGGGCCGCTTCATTTGGGAATGACATTTGTATGAACTTCTTTGAATCCACACCTTTCGGTATCGGGGGTGCACCTGGGATCTGGTGAACCCTGGAGTTTTAGGTCTCGACCTTCATCGTTGGCTTCTATAATTTTCTCACCCGATTTGATCCTTTTGGTGAGGTTCTCGAGCATTTTTTCGATGGCAGGGTCGGCTATAGATCCGGTATTGCTCGATCTCTGTGGTACCTTTTCAGCCGGGGGAGTAGCTTCTGGTGCTATTGTTCTGGAGTCTTTGGGTGGCTTTGCAGCCAAGCGATAGCCAGCTATTGTATCTGTAACATTTCAAAAATAACGTGAAGGGTAACTTCCCGTTCTTCCCGATCTGGGGTTTTTGGGCTTCTTGTTGGTCGCCATGTTGTAAGCTCCTATCGGTGTGTGAGGTTTCGTCGACTTGTTGTGCGTCTTGAGAACCCACGTCCATTGGAATCGGTCCAGGTGCGTTATCGGGGTTCTGTGGTGGCGCGCCAACAATTGGAACAACCACGCCATTCTCCCCGTGGTTTTCAAGGTTATCGTTCTCAACTCTGTTTACTGAGCCAGACATTTTAACCTAAAATCAAAGATCTTGGACAAGAAAAACGTGTGAAAGATAACTTGTGTTGTGTAACGAAACCAGCAAGAAAATAATCACTATTATTTTTAGCCCCACTGTGGGTGTCAAACTGTTTACCATAAAAATGGTAATAACAATTAAATTTGTTGATAGAACTCTAAAAATACGTGATCTATCTTTATGCTACTTGTTAAGCAGTTGATGCTAGATGTGTGAAGCTAAAATATGAAATACGAGCTAAAATGGAGTTATAATCAAACCGGGGGAGTTTAGCTATTCGGGCTGCGGATTGACCGATGAGGGGCCTCTAGGCCAATGCCTTGACTCAGGCTCGAGTTATCCGGGATAATCGGGGAAGGGCTAACAGTTAGAATATAATTGTTAGAGGCTCTTTATGGCCTATGGAGAGCAATAAACGAAGAACGAGTATGAACAAAGTAAATGAAAGTGATAATCTCAAGCAAGTAATTTAGAGAGAAGAAAGAGAAAGGGAGTTGTTATTTATCTTATGTAGAATAGTTGGAGCAACAGCAGCCCTTTACAAAGTGCCAAGGATCCCCCTTATATAGGAGGGAAAATCCCAACATAGTACAAGATACATTAATGATAAAGAAAGCGAGATGGGACAACTGACTAGCTCCATGATGCAGGCGTAGACCAGCTTTAAACTAGCATGATAGGCTCAATTGGCCCCGGCTGTATTCTTCGGAAACTCTCCTTGCCCATTGGGGTTTTTGCCAACGTTATCCCCAGGCAGGGTGTCGATAGATCTCGAGGGGCGTGCACGATCCGTGGTCTCGAGCCTCCGAGGTGATCTTCCGAAATGCCTTATTACCGAGAAATTGGTTCCCCCGATTTTACCGTACACATTCACATTTTATGGCGACTTACTTGTACATTAACTTTGAATTACTGATGATGTTTTAGTGACGTAGTATAAATCTAAACTATACACATTAATTAATAGTAGTACCTAGTAGCTTTATTTGGGTAAGTATTTGCCCCCCTAGGTTTTTACATCAAATTATATTTATTAATCCTAGTTAAGTGATCCAATAAGGTAAGAATGCATATACAATTAACCATAGAAAAGTGCGAGATCTATGTGCAAATATATACCATGCATTTATTAATTTGATATATATATCCGGTATGAATAAATTTTTATCCCTTTATTTTGTAATGAGCCCGCTCTATCTCAAGTTGATAAAACAAGAAAATAGTACGCTAGCAGTTGGAAATTGGAATGTGATAATATATCCACAAGTGCCAAGTATAATTAGGTCTGAAGAATAATTCTAAAAGGAAACTTTGAAAAACAAATTATTGAACTTCTCAATTCTCAAATTTTCATTAATGACCTTAGCTTAGAAATTTGATCTTTCATTCAAAAGTCTTTTCCCGATAATAGCTTCTAGCTGTTTTTAGTCCTTGCTTTATATCTATGATTTTGTTGGATGTTATACGAAAGAGCAAATGAAATTAAAAGAATACATTAATTGGAAGTATCTCAAAAGGAATTTCAGTGAAAAGTTAAAAAAAAAAAAAGGAATTTCCAGCTTTGAATCTCTTATATTACAGTAGAATAGCAGCAATCAATATACTCCCTCCAGTCCAAAATAAGTGATTTTTTTGGATGTTTTCACACAAATTAAGAAATTCACCTTTTAGCATTAATTAGTAATGGAATTGACCATATTAACCTTTACTATCTCACATAAACACTCCTAACACATATTCCATACTATTTACTCCAAGAACAATGTAGGAAAAATAATTAATTCATTCTTGAAATCTGAAAATATTATTTATTTTGGACCACAAGAAAAAGGCCAAAAATCGCTTATTTTAGACCAGAGGGAGTACTAAATAACGAGGAAAGGGTTCGACATAACCCTTTACAATTTAAATAGACTAATTAAAATATTATTATTTAAACACACATGTTCATCATATTCATTTCATTCCAAAACATCAGTTTATTACTCAAAATATCAATCAATAAGCTTTCCATCAAATGCAAAAATCATAGGTGAGAAGGTGCGATACTAAAATTCGTCAAGGCACGTCTACGTATTTTTTTTATTTAGATAGATCTATCTATTGCTATCTCACAAATTTTAGTCTGTCCCTCCGGCTTTAAAATTGTTATGAAATATATAGTATGGTGCGGTAATGGTGGCAAATGGGCGGGTTGGATTGGATTTTGTAATGACTCAGCCGGTCGTTTTTGAAATTTACACCCCGATCCCCTATTAATTGTTTCCCCTAAGTTCATTTCCGCTATTTTGGTTTGTCGGGACGTTCGATGTTGAGTTTTGGAGAGTTTTGGGACATTTAGTCCCTAAATGAGAGCTTAAGTGTTGGAAAATGGTCCATAGTTCGAACAGTGTGAAGACGGTCTCGGAATGGAAATTTGATAGTTCTGTTAGCTCCGTTAGCTGATTTCGAGGTTAGGAGCGTGTACGGAATGAATTTTAGAAGTCTGTAGCTAATTTAGGCTTGAATTGGCAAAGTTAGTATTTTGGCGATTTCCGGTTGATATGTGAGATTTTGATCCGAGGGTCGGAATGGAATTCCGAGAGTTGCTGTAGCTTCGTTATGTGATTTGGGATGTGTGTGAAAAATTTCAGGTCATTCGGACGTGTTTTGGTTAGGGTTTTGATCGAAAGCGTGTTTTGATGGAATTTGAAGTTCTTAGGCTCAAATAATTGATTAATCCGAGTTTCCAGCGTTATCTTAGGTGGTTTAAGGATTTGCACAAGTTTGAATGATGATATGGGATATGTCTGTAGGTTTGGTTGAGGTCCCGGGGGCCTCGGGTGAGTTTCGGATGTTCAACGGAGCATTTTGGAGTTTTGAAAAGTTGCAGAAAATGCTTCAGCAGTTACAGGTCCAAATCCTTCTTCGCATTCGCGTAGCTTTGACCTTGCCCTTCTTCGCGTTCGCATCCTCCTCCACGCATTTGCCTAGAGTAATTCTGGAGGTGGACAAGTTTCCTTCATTGCGTTCGTGATTAGTGCTCCACGTTCGCGAAGCTTCACATATTCCTTAACCGTGTTTGCGTCAAGGCTGTCGCGTTCGTATAGCTTTATTGGACTCCGAGGGCTGGGCTTGATTTTTATTCAGCGCGTTCGCATAACCTCAGTCGCGTTCGCGTAGTTCACTGAACCCAGGACTTCGCGTTCGCGTCCCTTCCTTCACGATCGCGAAGGGCATTTTTGGTCCCTTTATTTTTCCTTCTTTGCGAACGCGAGCTCCCTTCCTCGTTCGCGATGCTTTACGGACCTGAATAGTACTTGATATTCAAAAACGAGGGTTTTGCCATTTTTATCAAAATACAAGTTTGAGAGCTCAGATAGGGAAATTTCGAAGATTTTTCGGAGGCAATCACTGGGTAACAATTCCCTACTCTCTTATGCTTAAAACCCACTAATCTAACCACGAATTCATCCTTAATTTCGGATTTTTGAATGAAAATTTGGGAAAAACTTCTTAGACCAAACTATTGGGTTTTGGGTGAGCATTTGACCTCCGATTTGGGAGATTTTTATATGGTTAGACTCGTGAGAGTACGAGGATTCTGAAAATGTGAAAATCATTCGATTCTGAGGCGTTGGTCTGAGGGGCGTTTTGGTTATTTTTACCTATTTTTGCGCCTAGCTTTAAATTTAATAGTGGAATCAGTTGTTTACAATATTATTTACGATATGTAATTGAATTGAATGGATTTGGGCCATTTGGAGTCGGATACTCATGGCAAAGGCGTAGTTCCTATTTGATTATTGAGCCATTCGAGGTAAGTGGCTAGTCTAACCTCGTGTGGGGAAGCTTTTCCCTTAGGACATGATCTTTGAATATTTGAATGTCTCGTACGTGAGGTGACGAGCGCGTACTTGAGCTAATTGTTGTAAACCCATTTCTACTTGAAGTATTTAAATTGAGATTTCCTGTTACTTGTTCATTTTAGACTGTAAGTTTAAACCTGTGCTAGCTTAAAGAAGCATATTTAGCTGACTTGCTTGCTTAATTGTTTAACTATATTATTTGTACTCTGTGAAGCATGTTAGGCTAGAAATTACTATTACTTGTACTGATTTTAGCATTATTCTAAGAGTATGAGTTGTTGTTGTTGTGTGTTTAATTTGGGACTATGGGACGGTTTCCCGGGAGATCCCTCTGTACTTGATATATTCTGGATTGACGGTGCGGAATACCAAGAGATCCCGGGCACATGTATTTCTATATATTGGGATATTAAGAGATCCCCGGCTTACTTATTGAGGATATCAAGAGATCCCGAGATCCCCAGTGTATATAATGAGGATACCAAGAGATCCTCGGGATACCAAGAGATCCCCAGTGTATATGATGAGGATACCAAGAGATCCTCAGAATACCAAGAGATCCCCAGTGTATAGGATGAGGATACCAAGAGATCCTCGGGATACCAAGAGATCCTCGGGATACCAAGAGATCCCTGGTGCATATGATGAGGATACCAAGAGATCCTCGGGATACCAAGAGATCCCTGGTGCATATGATGAGGATACCAAGAGATCCTCGGGATACCAAGAGATCCCCGGTTATTATTCCTTATTGAGAACAATATTCCTTGTATTGTTACCTTTGCTTTATATTACTGTTCTTCCTTATTTATCTGGTTTAGATTCTCGCTGTAGACTTTATTAAAACTTTTTCCGTTATCTTATTATGTATTATATTTTATCTCAGTAGGGCCCTGACCTTCCTCGTTACTACCCAATCGAGATTAGGCTTGGCACTTACTGAGTATCGCTGTGGTGTACTCATGCCCTTCTGTACTTGTTTTTTTTTCATGTGCAGATTATCCAGGTACCTCTACTCAGGCACACTATCCTTGAGGCGAGGAGTTATACGGAGACTTCGAGGTATATCTGCCGCGTCTGCAGACCAGGAGTATCTATTCTATTCCAGCTTTAGTATCTAGTTTATTCCTTTCTCTCAGTTGTTTAGATATTCTGGAGTTAGAGCAGCGTACTATGTTTTTATTAGCCTGTGGTTCCCGTGAGTTTTCTGGTTTTAGGATTGAGTTGTAGACTTTCGCATTTCTTTTGGGTTGTATAGGCTGAATGGCCTTATATGCAGTCATTATTTTACATATGTTCAATTTTAATTAATTATTTCGCAAGTTATATTAAATTTCTGCATTGTTAGGTTTACCTAGTTGTAGAAACTAGGTGTCATCACTGCATGTTCATGGAGGCTGAACTGGGGTCGTGACAGATTTGGGCGGATTGAAAACAGGCAGAACAAAAATAAAACCATTTTATTTTGACTTTATTATAACTCTCTTCTTCTTTTTTGAGTAATAATAGGATTTATATTACTTACTAAATAGAAATTGACATATTACATGCCATATTGTTTGCAGAAGTAGTCCTAGAGGTAGATATCCTCGCATATAAAGGAGTACTATTACTTGTAGTATTTTGATTTCCTAGAGTTCTAAGCATATTATAAACAGAAATAGACACTTGCTTTGTAAAACTGATGTGACGACCCGACCCGTCGTCTTATGAGTTACCACTCTGTTTCCCCCATTTTTAGCCTCTTATTGCTTCATTATCCATATCTTATGTGATCGGGTTGATTTGGAGTGGTTTTGGTAAGAAATGAGACACTTACTCTCTTTAAGGAAGGTTTAGTTTGAAAAAATCAATCGAACATTGACTTATGAGTTAGAGGGCTCGGTTATGGATTCCGATGATTCTGTTAGCTTCGGGGGATGATTTGTGACTTAGGAGCGTGATCGGAATTGATTTTGGAGGTCCGGTGTAGAATTAGGCTTGAATTGACGAAGTTAGTATTTTGGCGAATTCCGGTTGATAGGCGAGATTTTGATCCGAGGGTCGGAATGGAAATTCGAGAGTTGTTGTAGCGTCGTTAGGTTATTTTGGATATGTGTGCAAAATTTTAGGTCATTCGGAGGTGTTTTGGTTGGGTTTTTGATCAAATGCGTATTTCGAAAGTTTTTGAGAAACTTAGGCTTGAATTCGGTAAGAATTGATGATTTTAGCGTTGTTAGATGCGTTTTGGTGATTGGAGCAAGTTTGGATGATGTTTTAGAATGGGTTGGCACTTTTGGTTGAAGTCCCGGGGGCCTCGGGGTGATTTCGGATGGCCAACAGGGTGAATTTTGGACTTGATGCATTCTGAAGAGTTCTGGTATTTGGTATTTTCGCTTCTGCGGAACTGGACCGCAGAAGCAGTTCCACAGAAGCGAATGAGGGAGCCGCAGAAGCGAGTCTTGGACTCGAGGTAGGTTCCGCAAGAGAGGACATTTGGACCGCAGAAGCGGTCCTAGGCGAGATGGGAGAAACCGCAGAAGCGGGAGAAAATCCGCAGAAGCGACATTTTTATCGTGGAAGCGGAAAAGCCTGGTCAGGGATATTTAATTCCATCTTCGCGAATTTTTGAAAGTACTTAACATTTTCACTTCGGACTTGGAGGTTATTGTGTGATTTTGGTGAGGGAATCAAAGGACTTCATTGAGGTAAGGAATTCTGAGCCTAAAACATAAATCTAACATGTTATTACATGAATTAAGGGTGAAAAATCAAGGAATTAGAGGTCAAAATTGAGGTTAGGGCTTGAACTTAAGAGAAAGAAAATTTGGGGTTTGAGGGAGCATTTGAGCTCGGATTTTGGTAAATTTGATATGTATAGACTCGTGGCGAGATAAGGAATCCGGTGATGTGAATTTTTTGATTTTTTGAGAAGTGGGCCCGATGCTCGGGTTTTGCTAATTTCGAGATTTTTGCTATTTTTCGATTATTTTCGATTGGGTATTGTCCCATTGGCATATTGTGATGTATTCGCTCTAATGTTGGATAGATTTGACGCACTTGGAGGCCGGTTTGAGGGGCAAAGGCATCGCGATCTAGATATTTCATTGGTTCGAGGTGAGTAATGATTGTAAATGATATCCTTAGGGTTTGAAACCCCGAATTTGCACACCATAATGCTATATTGAGGTGACTTACATGTCGGATAGCGAGCGTGGGGTAGAGCACCATTGGGGATTGTGACTTGGTCCGTCCCGATTGATGATTTTATCGCATATTTGACTGAAATTTATTTGTTGTTATCATGATTTGGGCTAATTGCCATATTTGGGCTTCGTGCCAATTATTTGAATTCTTCGGGGATTTTTATCACTATTTCCTCACAGTTTTGACTTATATTTAAACTCAGTCCTGCTGATAATTATTGCTTTATAGACTCAGCCTCTTTTATACAGATTTGAAACTCAAATGACATTTTAAATGATATTTTGGGCTGAGAACTACTATTTTACAAATGCCCGAGGGGCTTATGATGATTTTTGGACTGAGTAAGGCCGAGGGCCATATGTGAGGATATGTATGAGTGATGTGAGGAGGCTTTCAGACCTTATGAGTGATGTGAGGAGGCTTTCAGACCTTATGAGTGATGTGAGAAGGCTTTCAGGCCTTGTGTTATTCTGTGAGAAGGCTTTCAGGCCTTATGTTATTTTGTGAGGAGGCTATTAGGTCTTATGTTATTATTGTGCTTGGGCTGTAGGAGCCCCTCCGGATTCTGCACACCCACAGTGAGCGCGGGTACCCCCTTGGTCAGGTAACAATGACTGACCAGGAATAAAACCGTGCGGTCAGGTAATAATGACTGACCAGATCGGACAAACTTTAGACAGTGGTAACAATGGCACTGTAGGACGTGTCTTGGTCAGGTAACAATGACTGACCAGGAATAAATTCATACCACGAGGTGGCTTGATATTGCACTTGGTCCGTAAGGGGCCCCTCCCGGAGTCTGCACACCCCCAGTGAGCGTCGTCGACGTTAAATGGATCGGGCTGCATGCCGCAGCGATATATGGATCGGGCTACACGCCGCAGCGAGATATAGATCGGGCTGCACGCCATAGCGGTTACTATATGATATTGTTCTGAGAATGAGCCCGAGGGGCTGATACTGTTCTGAGTTACTGATACTGTTCTGAGTTACTGATACTGAGCCCGATGGGCAGATTTCTACTTGTTATTTTGATATTGAGCCAGAGGGGCAGATTTCTACTTGTCATTTACTGCCAAATTACCTATTTTACTGGTTTAAAAGAGATTTCATTTGATATTTCACTGATTTTCTATTTAAGTGAGTTTACTGCTTCTGTATAGAATGCTTTGTTCCTTTACGTGTTTTCTTACTTTCAGCCATTATTTATATTTATTAATCACAGGGTCGAAGTACTCACATTACTCCCTGCATCGTGTGTGCATATTTAGGCATAGCAGATTCCCATCCTTGAGAGCTGATCCTTCCGGTCCAGGTGGTGTTTCGGAGACTACGAGGTAGCTGTTGGCGTCCGCAGCCCCCGTGACTCCTTTATCTTATTATTCCTATGTTATTCGAGCTATTGTATTGGATTTCGTATTTAGTAGACTTGTATCAGGATTCCTTAGTTTCTCATGACTTGTGACACGGTTAGGGTTGTGTTGGGTTGGATTTTTGTATTTTTATTTATACTTCCGCTATTTTGTATTATTAAACCATGATTATACTATAATTGTGTTAAATAACTGTTTTAAGGACGAATTGGGTTGACTCGCTGGCCTTGTCTTCACGAGAGGCGCCTTCATGACCAGGTTCAGAGTTTGGGTCATGACAACTGCTTTCCCTGCACATATCCTTAGCAAGATGTTGTTTCACAAAAAGAGGGGCATCCGCAAAAAAATTTGTGCTTCTTGGTTTATATTGATTGTTTTCCTTATTTTTTGCTTCCTTGGCTAGAGCGTCCGCTACTGAATTTCTTGTCTAAAATTCTGTCGAAGTAGAAGGCCCTTCTCCTGACACATTAATGACCTGTATGAGTGGATTAGATTAGCTAATGTCGCATGTCCATTATTAATAGCCTTTATTACTTTCGTTGAGTTTGTTTCTATTTCTAGCGGAAATAGATTAAACCTGATCGCCAATTGAAGACCTTCCTGGAGTGCCTGCAATTCAATATATAAGGAAAATAGACCATGACAATATTTGTTAAAGCCTAATATCCATTTTTCAGTGTTGTCCCTAAATAAACCACCTATTCCATAGTTTTGAATTGTAAATGCACCATTTATGCTTAATTTTATCCAGCCTTTCTGGGGTGCATGCCAACGAATTTGAGTAGTTGTGGTTATTTTTTATTGCGGATTTGTAGAGGTCATGAAGTGAAATTCAAGGGAGTGATTAATCATATTTTGAAGTGATGGCATATGGGTAGTATTATTGATATTGTTACTATTCCTATTTAGCCATATTCCCCATATTAGGAAGGGGAGTAGGTCTTATCACACCTCCCTTTTTTAACACTATACCCGCGAGGGCGTAAAGAAGTTTTTTCAAATTTAAGGACAGTCGGAACGGGATTAATTATTTAAAATTTTTCAGATTCGCCACTTGAGAATATAATGGCGTCCCAAGTCATCGGTTTAATCCCGAACCGAGGAAAGTTTGACTCTGTTACAGTCTGCGAACTAAAAATCCGGATAAGGAATTCTGTTAATCCGGGGAAAGGTGTTAGGCACTCCCGAATTCCGTGGTTCTAGCACGGTCGCTCAACTGTTGTATTTGGTTTTATCTGATTTCAATTATATATTTCAATTATGTGCATTAGTATTCCGTTTTTCAATTTCTATCATTGTTTTTGTCTTATCTAAATAACGACTAATGCCATCTAATTATGGTTTGTGTTAATATTTTTATGCCCCAGGACTTCATGTGATTTGGGCCTGGAAATTGGTCCAGTAAAGGTGTAATACACAACTGTGCACAAGGCTCATCTTAGCCCATCTCGTATATACTGGTTTACTCATATGAGCATAAAGGGCTATGATTATTGACTCTGGGCCTTTTTGCCCGATCAGGCCTAAATTATAGACAAAAT
>MU736832.1:12387-41551 GCA_026770625.1 Nicotiana glauca | reverse complement strand
AGAACCTTTAGTCACCTTCATAGTTCCTGCTTCGCTCATGTACTTGTAGCCTTGTTCATCCAGAGTACCCAAGGATATCAAATTCTTCTTCAGATCAGGAACATGACGGACTTGTGTAATGGTCCTCACGATTCCATCATGGCAGCGAACTCGAATTGAGCCAATGCCAACTATTGCACAAGTTGCATTATTGCCCTTTACTACGGTTCCTCCACTTTTCTCATAGCTGCTAAACCAGTCTTTTCGGAACGTCATATGCTGAGCACAAGCAGAGTCTAACACCCATTTGTTTCCATAACTACTATTATTACACGATGTTGTTAGTACATAATCATTATCAAAATCATGTACCTGTCCAACTGTAGATGCACTCGACTTTTCCTTGGACTTTGACATTGGGCAATCTCTTTCAAAGTGCCCCTTCTTGCCACAACCCCAACACTCCGTATTCTTCTTGTTCACACGAGACTTTGATCTGTACTTTGATTTGCTCTTTCCCTGTTGGCTAGTCCGGCCTCTCACAAAGAGCCCACTTGCCTGGTCATCTCTGTCTCCTTCGATGTGCCTCCGCACATCACTAGAGTTAAGTGCCTGCCGCACTTGCTCAAGCTTGATAGGCTCCTTGCTATACATCATTGAATTCTCAATATCACGATATCCTGAAGTCAATGAAAATAGCAAAGCACATGCAAGCGTCTCCTCCTCCCTTTTAATTCCTGCAATCTGTAAGTCCATGACAAGTTTATTGAACGCATCTAAATGATCTTGTAACGAAGTATCTGACCACATCATAAATGTGTGAAGACGCCGTAGTAACAACATCCTTGTTGTCACTGACCGGTCTTGGTATAGCCCTTCTAGCTTTTCCCATAACTGTTTGGCCGTCTCTTCGGTAACTGTACTCATTTCACAAAACACTTTAGGTGCAAGGGATAGTTGGATTACACTCAATGCATCCCCTTCAATCTTCTCCATGTCGGGAGCTGATATATCCTTAGGATACTTTCCGTCAATAGCATGGATTGAACCTTCCCTCCGCAGTAACGCCATCATCTGGATCTTCCAGATATTGAATTTGTTGCGTCCACTGAATCTATCGATTTCAAATTTCATGGAACTCATCTTTGCTTGTTCTTCCTCCTTGGATCGTTAAGGAATCCTGTCGCTCCGATACCAATTGTTAGCGAAAACGTAAAAGAAAGAACACAAAATTTAACGTGGTTCGGATCAAAATAATCCTACGTCCACCAGAGAACAATTATCTTTCTATTATTTACAAAGGAATGGGAGATTTTTCAATTACACTTAAGAGAATTTCTCTCTTAACTCTCTACTCACTACAATGTATTGTATTGTTTTTGGGATGGTTTCGACAAATGAAGGAGTGCATCTATTTATAGAGGTAAAGACCTCCTCTTGATGTCATTGGTGACATCAAACTACCTCCTCTTGATGTCATGGGTGACATTAAAGGAGGAAGCTTCCTCCTAACATCCACACCAACTCTTCCAATTGGCATGCCATTGTTGGCTAAACATAAACCAACATTTTCAGAATAAGAATAGATGTAATATTCTCAAGAAGCCAAGCTGTTCACGGAGCTAATTCTGTCTCTTTTTTGGGCTATCCTTTTCCATTGAAGGATCAACACACGAATTCAACAATTAACACCCATTCATTTTGACAGATAGCTAAAAGCATAACCTTTCCAAATGCAAATCACCATCTTAAGCAAGCCTGTGTCTGGCACATCAATAATCAGAAGACGTGGCAATAACTGGTATTCAGTAGAATAGCCGAACTACGCACCAGTTGGCCTGGACGCCACTATTATTTTAAAAAAAATAACAGTTTCCCTCTGGCACACTTTAATTGATCTTTTAATTTTTTTTTTTGTGGTCTACAATATTTGATTTTTATTAAATATCAAGAAAGAATTAACTTCTTCTTTCTAAAGTTGCCCCTAAGAGTATTTGTTGTATTTCCAATGAACAGAATTTAGGTTAATATGGTCAATTACATTATTAATTAATGCTAAAAGATAAATTTCTTTAATACGTGTAAAAACAGTCCAAAAAAAAACCCCACTTAAAATATACTAGAGGGAGTAGTAAATTTGAGGCTTTGGCAACCTAATAGACAGCATAAGTCCTGATGATACGTCAAACTCTCAAGGCTTCTTTTGAGCCACACAAGTATGATTCTTTATATTTCCAACGTTTTAGTAGACTGAATGTTTCAAATATAAACACTAAACATGTGGCATATTAGCTTGGAAAGGTGAACAAATTTCTGACTAAATGACAATCCGTGATTGAATAATGCCAAGAGCTTAAAAAAACTGATAAATCATGCTTTATATAATCTTCCACACCTTCTATTGATTGGGATATTTAGGATAAAAACAGAATATAGGTAATATTCTCAAGTAGCCAAGCCATTCACGGTGCGTATTCTGTCCTTGTTGGCTATCATTTTCCATTGAAAGACCAAAAGGTAACAGACAAATTCAACAGTTGACAGCTAAATCAAAGCAGAACCTTTCAAAATGCAAACCTTCATCTTTAGCAAGCCTATGCTCTGGCTTCACAGCAATAACAAGGACAGTTTCAGATAACTTGACATAACTTCCAAAAAGAAAAGGTGTTAGCGGATCAAAAAGATTTGTATGGAATGTCCTACTCCTCCTGCATGAGCTTTCCGATCAACTAATCCCCTATTTCAGGGACATCTGTGTTAGGTAAGTCCGGGGATCACTAGTTAGTCAAATGATTTCTATGACCTATCAAAGAGTAGGCGGTTCGTAATCTTTCTATGATCCCCATAATAAGAAGTAGGAAAATAGGCAGATCAAGAGCTCTTGAAGTCTACCTGGGCGCCCTTCTTCATTCATCCATTTAGGCCGCTAGGAACACGTGGATCCAGGAAATTGTTGTAAAAATGAAATTAATACTTAGCTCTGCTGATAATTTAAGAAGAGGAATACAATAATAGATGAACCACCAAAATACAAAGGCATAGTAGACAACCCAAGTCTGTGGTAGCCTCTTTATTTTTTTTCCTTTTCTGATCAGTAGTCTGGTAGATTGTCATAAAAGGTTAAGCCTAATCAAGAATGATTTTTTGGGAGGTAAGATGAGGTAATTTTATTAATATTAATACCAAGAAAGTACTGGTCAAATAATTTTGGGTACTTTGACCATGATGGACGGAAAAATTCGACATAAGATACAATTTGATTCCCGAAATCAGAACCAATACTAGGATAAATTGGAAGAAAATAGCATACCTTATCTAGGAAATCAATCTTTTACTTATCTACAACTTGAGAATAAAAAATAAATGCACACTTTACTAGTTATACTTAAGTATTCCACAACACTTTTCATAATTTAGAGATATTTTTATTTTTAGCCGGATCCCTGCACCCGTATCCGTACTAGGATCCGTATCCCGGAATCTTACAGTTTACATCCAAGTATCCAATATCTAGATCCGCACCCGTATCAGACACCCGCACCCTTATCCGAGCAACTTAGGCGAAAAGGTGTCACATCTTCTAGCATGCTCTCTTTACTCCAGAAGTATAAATTCTGCAAACATTTATTCTTTACAAAAGAAATGTGTTGTTTCTTTCCTTCAAAACATTTCTTATTCCTCTCCAACCAAACAGTCCACATGATGCATAATGGGATAGTCTTCCAAATCTGCTGCAGTCTTCTTCTGTCTTTGCCAGCATTGAAGCAAAGGACGATTCTATTCTCTCGTGTATTTCTCATCGAGTTATGTATTTCATACGAGTTCAATGAACATTATATCATAATTTACTCATGTCTTCACAATATATTTTTTTAATGTTCTTCACAAAATATGCATATTATATCAGCTCTGACCATCAGCCTATGTTATCCAACTAACCAACTGAAAATAGAGGAAGTAAATGAAGATATCAGAATTGAATTAAATTACAGATAAACAGTGGGAAAATGGACTGAACAAGATTGTAACTTTCATGCGGAAAGAGAGATTTAAAAGAGTATTTACTCAAGGAGTCATGTTAAACTAAACTAAACTGAGTCATCCAAACCTCTCAAATAATAGTAGAATACTGAATATTACCTTATACAATGAAATGCAGCAGCTTTTACATTGTTTTTCTTATTCTGATAGGTAAGTTTTTCACATTGTTAATGCTATAGAATTCTACACTGTGGAGATGATTGAACATGGACATGATTACAGCTGAAAGACCATAAGCAGCAGGAAAATTGTAAGAAAATGTTCGAAACAACTCTGATACCTCTAGTATAATGTTGTTTTGATGTATAATCTGGTGCCTTCTTCTAGCACAAAACCATTCTTCAGTATTTTTGGTGCAAATTATGCTCCATCATCACCATAAGTTACACAAGAACATAGCTAAAGAAACCTTTCATGTCTCATTGACACGACTGCATCTATAAAGTTTCTCATTGAACAACACCTGAGGATCCTTATTTAGCAAAACCCCATCTTCCCCGTATGCATCCTTTAGAAAAACACACCAATTCATTTCCGTACCAGCCAAGTAAAACGTCCGCGGTTGTTTCAAGAGCATCTGATAAGTATGCTTTGTAAGACAAAACTCATCCTTGAACTCCACAAGATTATGTATATAGGCTCTCTTCTCCAACGTCAAGCTCAAGAACTCATGAATCAATCCAACCCTAAACTTCTCAGCCTCCACAGTCCACAAATCCAACTCGCTTCCATTAGAATAAGGCGAAACCAAAGGCAACGTATACAACAAATTCAACTTCCTCTCATCGCCTTCATCCAAATCCAATGCCTTGCCATGTTTAATGGGAAACTTAAACGCCCTCTTCACCTTATCCTCGTCAACCATATACTCCTTCTCCAACGCGCTAACTGCCAATGTAGGATCCCAATTCACAAGCTCAACTACCCTTTTCCCATCTTCCTCAACAACAACCTTAAAATAATCCTCGTACTTCCTTATCCTATCCCTAAAATCTTCAGGTATACCAAATAAAAGCCTATTATGATAAATTTTACTCAAAGGAATCCTCTTGTCTTTCGACATCATTAGCAATTTCCTAACAACATTAACTCTATCATTTTCCATTTGATTCATTATACAAGATTCTTCTTCCAACAATTGTTCCATAAAATCAGTGAAACCAAACCACATCTTACCATCAGTATGTCGATAAATTTCGAAGATTGAAGGGTGGCGTTGGAGGGAACGGACAATCTTGCGGCCACGTGGGAACCCCAGCTGCTGGTGAAGTTTTCCAGCATCGTCAAGGCGAAGGACATGATGGGGTTGTTTGGACAGGAATTCTTTGGTTTTAGTGAGGAATCTGAAATGGGTATCGCGTACGAGGATGTTTTCGAAGTAGGAGATGATGTTTGGTTGAGTTTGGACCAGTTTGGTACGTGGGGAGTCCTTTTTCTTGCGTTTCTTTCGGAATTTTTTGGGGATTTTAGTGACGAGGAAAGAGGTGGAAAGTTGTCTGAATTGAGAGAAAGTGGAGTTTGGGGAAGTTGAGGTTTTGGAAATGGAAGAAATGGCGGTGGTGGTAGATTTGGTCCCAAGGAGACGCCAAATTGACATTTGTGTATTCTTTAGTTTGTGATGTTGGAGTGAAAGGGTTTAAGGAACGACAGACAAGGATTTAGAATTTTGGATTCTATTTGCAGGAAAACCCAGAGAGGGGAAGTGGAAAAGTAAAAATAAAAAAGAAGCAACGACAACGAGAGTCATAAAAATATTATTCCGACCTGCCGGATTCGAACCAGCGACCTAAGGATTGCTATGTAAACGCACTACAGTCCTCCGCTCTACCAACTGAGCTAAGGTCGGTTTGATGTTTGAACTTGATATAAATCTAAATAAAGATTATTTATGTGATTTATAATCGAGAAATGTCCAGGAGTCTATGGCACATTGTTAAACTTGGTGGATAATGAGCCCACCCCTCTATTTTCTCCACTTAATACCAAACTACAGCAAGGTTCAAACCCGTAACTTGCGTTTAACTCACACATCATGCGTTACGCTCTTACCACTAGACTAATGCCCTGGAGAATGAAGCTCTGACCAACTTTCTGGAGCATTGCCCTTCCATGCCATACTTAATTGCACTAATATTTCTCCACAAAAACTCTCTCAATGGTAAACCTCCAAAACCATTTCATCTGCTATATTTCTTCAAGTTTTTTATGCCTAGACCTCTTGCTTTTGGTTAGAATAACTCCTTTTGACAAGGCTAAAATATTTTCTCTACCTTGAACAAAAAACTCTTATCTTGTCAAGCCCTTTCTCAATCATGACCGTAAATGGGAACAAGAATATGACATACATACATCAGCAAGGAAACCAAGACACTGTTGATCAATACTAATTATCTCCCAAGTAGCGAAACATATGTTGAGAAATATTTTTATATAAAAAAGGATTTTAAAAAGTTATTTGATTTGTTTACCTATATTGTAGTATAGAACTGAATATTTATTTATAAAAAAAGAAATATGTTCAGTATTTATTTATCTACTAGGGATATAATTTTATTTCCCACTTTCTTAAATTATTAGGCAAAGAAAATTTGAATTAAAAAAAATAGCTTTCTTCTCCAATCCTCTCGGTGTATGTTAAGATAACATGCACCGAACCTAGTTATGGCTGGAAAGAAGACTCGAGGACGACCCAGGAAGCAACAAATCAGAGTAGATGATAGAATTCCAAAGCTAAACTCTATGGAATAGAATTCAACAGTGGTTATGGAGTCCATTTCTGGAGCTTCAAAGATGCAAGCTGGATCTAGCAATTTTGCACAGATCTATTATGGAGAAGTTTCAAGATCAGCTAGTCAACAATAGAAGCAGGAAAATCAAAGTCCAATTCCCATACATGTCGTCTAAGAGGAAGTATCACACCTCCCTTTGTTCGCGAAGTTAGTGTTCCATTAAAGAATAAGGAACAAGAAAATATAATTAGGGTGCCTTCACCTGCAGTAGCTGCTGCTACTGTTCCATTACAGGACAAGGAACAAAACCCATCTATGGACGTGCCTTAGGAATCTACTTGGGCCGGAGTACTAATAAGTAACATATATGCTGCTAATGGTATGACTCTGAGCTACATAACTCCTGAAATCATTGAAGGGAACCTAGTGGCTAAGCTTGAGAAAGCAAAAATTGAGCAGGAAAACTTGAAATGGAAATGTGCCCTAATAGTATATGTGCTTGGTGAAAAACCTGGATACAATTACATGAAACGGTACATAAATCAGATGTGGAACACTGTATCCATGTCGGATCTGTACTATCATGATAAATGGTATTACATAGTCAGCTTTCACAGCATGGATGATATGAAAAAAATTATGTGTACTGGTCCATACACAGTTATGAAGAAATTTTTGGAGGTAATAGTTATACATACCTTTGACCGTATTTTAAGGCCAAAGTTGGAGAATTTGATTCGTAATGTTTTAAGTACAATTCTTGAACTTTAGAGCATTACGTGTATATATGATCAATTAGACTGTACTCAAACTTCAAATTCATGGAATTTGCTCTAGCATGTTTCATCATAATGATTATGTCAAATGCTTACATTCTCATAGATGATATTACAATGGATTTTGATCTCTAGCATTTCAGTCTACCAAATTTACTCAAGTTAGTAAAAGATTGTCTAGTATCAATAAATATTATTTGAAAAATCATGAAAACTGGCCTACATGTGAAACATTCACCTGATGTTAGGCAGGGAAATAACTTCTAATTTGTCATATGAATCAATGACTTTGCAACTACTTGTTGCCACAAATAATTTCATAATTCATGACCTTACATTAATCTCAATTCAGCTTAGAGTAAATAATTTGACGAATATTCGTAGCATGCTTTAGGCATGACTTAAGTTTATTATCGTGATTATGTACACGTTCTGGTGACGTAATTATGATTCCTAAAATAAATCAAGGTACGCGTTCGCGCGACCTTGGCCAAACAATTTTAATGAATAATAAGTGTTATTAATTATGTACATGTACGTGTGATATGATTTTTAGTGTGCCGAATAAAACAGGTTTACACACATGTGCATCATTTCAAAGATGAATCGATAAACGCCATAACTAAAAGGCGGTAAAAGGTAAATGTAAATAGGTTCTAAATATAAGTAATTAAATAATTAATTAAGTCAAGTATGATTAGAGCGACCGTGCTAAAATTACGAAACTCGAGAGTACCTCACATCTTCTCTCGGGTTAACAAATTTTTTTACCCGATCTTCTGATTTTGCAGACTTTTAAAACAGAGTCAAAGTTCATCGATTTGGAATTTAAAACAAACCGGTGACTTGGAAAACCATAAATATTCTAAGTGGCGATTCTGAATTAATTAAATAATTACATTTCGATTAATGTCACTTTAATTGAATAAACTTTCTATCCCTCGGAAAAAAGAAAGTGTGACAGCTCTAGTGACTCTGCTGGGGATAAGAACCCAGAATCCCTGGTTTAGGGTTCTGAATTCAAGCTTATTAATGTGATCTATACTTGGCTTTATCGATTGTATGATATTACTGTGTTTGTGGGCCAAATATGCTAATT
This sequence comes from Nicotiana glauca, assembly GCA_026770625.1. Classification (NCBI taxonomy): domain Eukaryota; kingdom Viridiplantae; phylum Streptophyta; class Magnoliopsida; order Solanales; family Solanaceae; genus Nicotiana; species Nicotiana glauca. Next base: position 32,927 of record MU736832.1, on the reverse strand, counting down.
GCCGCTCATTTACCGCTTTGATATTATTTGAACTGTATTAAAACTGTCTTTTTATGCCTCCCTTCTAAGTCTTCTAAAAATATGGTGCACACGTACACGTGGCCCACTTTTCTGTTAGAAGTCACACTAAATAGATCGAGACTGGATCAACAACTAGGCCAGGTAGACTTTCGTGCTCCTGGTACATTGCCCCCACCTGAGCTCGAGTTGTTCGCTCGGGTAAGCCATGTCTAGAACACATCCCCAGGTTTAAACCTAGAATAACATAGCCTCATACCGGATCCCTAGTAGGAATGTTTGTTTGCATCACATGCATTTGACTTTGGGGACTCAACACATGGGTTGAGTTTGTGTAAGACAGGTGTACGCAAAACAAAAGACCATCCTGATGTATCTTACGTGCTATTTGAGCATTTGTTTGCTTTGGCATGCATGTTTATCGGCTAGGGAAAGAAAATCAAGAGAAAAACCAAGAGTGAGGTGGGAGAGAAAATTCACCCGGTTCTGAAAACCCCAGTATTTGGATAGTGTCCTGAAACTCTGCCAAAATTTTTGAAAAAAGAAAAAGAAAAATGGAAAATGAATTTTCTTAAAAAAAAAGAGTCATTTCAAAATGAGCCAAAAATCTCAAGTGCCATATTTCTCCTGTTCCGTCAAAACTGGCCGAACTATGCGGGTTTGATTCTCACCGAATGTGGGATACGTAGGCGAACCTCATTGGTTCAGGTCCACAATTCTCAAAAAAAACAAATATATTTTTCTTTACTCCCTTTTTAGAAAAGTCTTTCTTTGAGACCCCAATTTTTAAAGAAACCAAAAATGATTTTCTTTTACTTTCTTCTCAAAATCCAAAAATATTCAAAAATTGAAAAGAAAAATCAAGATTCAAAAATATTTTCTTTAGAAGTATTTTTTTCGAAATTCCAAAAAAAAAAGTCAAAATTCAAAAAAACCAAATTCTTTCTTTTCAAAAAAAAAAATAACAAATCGAAATCCAAAAAAAAAATTCTTTTTTCTTTATAAGTCTTTCTTTCGAAAATTAAAAAAAATGCCAAAATCTAAAAAAGAAAGAGTTAGTTTATTTACTTTATCACTGATCTTCCCGAACTACACAAAGATCAATTCATGTTTTCACATAATATGTAGGCAACCCACATCAGGTTCGATCGACCATTTTTAAAATTAAAAAAAAAAAAAAAAAAAAAAAACTTGATAATGATTGACCGCGCCCATTCTAACGCGTTCTTTGTTTTGAATGGTGAAGATAGTTTGAGGTGGTTGGTTTGTGGTAAGCTGAAAAAACAAGATCTTAGGAAAAATGACAACTGACATCGAAGTTGTTACAAGTGCTCAAGAGGCTCAGGGTCAGAGGGTTCAACAAGAATCTACTGTGGTTGAGGAAAATAGAGTACTGAAGCGGCAAATGACTGAAATGTGTCAAGCATGGGCCAATGGTCAAGGACCGCCTTTTTCTGTTCATGGTTTCCCAGAATTCACATCCATCTCGACTACTACCATTCTGGTCTCATTGTCTGATTAATCCTATCCCAGCTGGGTTTAGTCTTTATCCCAACTGTAAGACTACATTGGAACTTTTGTTGCGCGCTCTCAAAGTGTGCCATTGACAACCAATCAGACAACCACTACTGTTATGCCCGTCTTCAGCATCCCACAGCCTATGGTGGTGTAGAGAAAAACTCAGGAGTCACAATTTGCTACCCAGTAAAAACAGTATCACTCTCCTAAGTACCACTCATACCTGTTTGATCTTCCTGCAAAAATTGAGAAGCCTGCCTGAAAGATGGAATAGGAAGAAATAACCCAAAGAATGAAAAGCTTAGAACAACAATTAAAAAACATGCAAGGGTTGGAAGGTCAGAAGAGTATTGCCTTCAAGGTTCTATGTATGTTCCCTAATGTGCATTTGCCACTTGGTTTCAAGACTCCCAAATTTGAAAAGCATGACGGACATAGAGACCCCATAGCCCACCTGAAAAGGTATTAAAATCAACTAAGAGGTACAGGAGGAAAGGAAAAACTACTGATAGCTAATTTTGGGGAAAGCCTTACGGAAGTAGCCTCCAAATGGTTCATGGATCAAGACACCTCTCACTGGTATATCTGTGATGACATGGCCGGGGCTTTGTCAGACAATTCCAATACAACTTTGACATCGCCCCAGACCGTAATTCCCTTTAAAATATGAAGAAGAAACCAACTGAAATTTTCAGGGAATATGCCATTAAATGGAGAGAGCAAGCGGCTAGAGTTAAGCCACCACGAGCTAATCACTATCTTCCTTTAGGCTCAAGTGTTAGATTATATTCAAAACATAATGTCCGCAGTGGGCAAATCTTTCTCGAAAGCAATCAAAATTGGGGAAATGGTTGAGAATGGCCTAAAGACAGGCAGAATTATAAGTCAAGCAGTTCTCAAAGCCGCAACTCAGGCAGTCCAGATTGAATCTAATATTTTAGTGACATGAATGAGAAGGATAAAGAAACCATGATGACATCAGGGCGAGAAGAGGTCCTAGGAGAGAATCTCGAAGGTATGAGCAGCCTTATCAAGTTTCCAATGACTCCCCTGAGCACTACTCTCAGAACCCATGATACTTTGTTGCTCCACCAAAACTCCCCGGAAGGAGAGCACGAGCATCACAAATTCTCCACCACCCTCTACAAAATTTTCAAATAACCTATAACCCACATCCAAGCCTTGGGTATAAAGGGGAGCAAAGGTTGAAAGATAATTTTACACCAATAGGAGAGTCCTATGCAAGATTGTTTGAGAAATTAAAGCTTTATAACATGATTGCACATATTCCTCCAAATTATGTGGACCCACGTTCAAGAAACTTTGACCTTTCTAAAAGGTTCGAATACTATTCCAATGCCCAGGGACACTATGTTGAAAGTTGTCAGAATTTGAAAAGAGAAATAGAAAGGATGATCCAGGAAAAATTGATTGAAATTAGAGAAGGCCCCGGTGATTCTGATGAGCAAATTTGCGCCTAAATGTCAAGCTTAACAATTGAAAAGTCATTCCCTCCTCACTAGGAAGGGATCTTAGTAGATTGTTTTGATGTTTTTTCTATTATCTGGGTTATTCCAGGGTTGTGATCTAGATTTTTAATATTTTATTGCGTCAAACCCTTCCATCCCTCGATTTTGTCTGTGTGAGTCTTGTTTGTGTGTTCTGTTGCTATTTTTATTATCTGGATTATTTTAGATTGTAACTCGAATGTTAGGTTGTCTGTCTTGTTGTCAAACCCTTCCATCCTTATTCAATAAAATACAGTTTATTCTTTTGTGTCATTCTGTGTTTAGTTTATTTTGCGCTAGTTCTATTGACATGACATGCATGTGGAATTTTTGGCCAGATGTCAGAAAAACTGATTTAGTCATGAACTAGATAACTGAGAACCAGACACTTTTGAGGATGAAAAAGAGTCGAAATACTTTTTCATTAAGCTTGAGGAAAATTCATGTGGAACTAGAATAGTCATACCCATGGAGGTTAATGATCTTTACCTTCAAATCATGGTGAAGATCGGGTTTGAGAAAGAATCAATTGAAGTTTGGTGAAAAATTTGACACTAATAGATGAAAAATGTCTTTCAACCACGATACACCAAGAAGACAATCATGTTCATCAATGTTGTATCGCGAAAGGAAACAATGTTTGGCGATCTCGAGGCTCGGGGGCCTTTTTCTGCTATCCAAATACTTCATACATTTCGTTTTCCTTTTTGATCCTGTGTTATTTTCTTTGACAACCCTATTTTGGAATCAAGTTTAGAGTTAAAAAAAAATGAAAAAAATGAAAAGAAAAGTCTGTGCCCCAAGATACAAACAGGGCAACTCTTAGAAAGTTCAAGTGAAAAAAGAAGAAGAAAATATCAGTCAAAGGTCTATGAGCTCATAAAATAAAAATTGGGACAACTTGTTTTGAAAAAAAAAGAAGAAAAAAAAAGAATAAATATTCCAATATCTAAAACTGGGGTATGAGTTTGTTTAGTTTCTTGAAAGAGTCGATTCCAAGAGTTATAAGTGTACAACCCATCGTATTGAGTCTACTTTGAGACTATATGCCGTCCTTTCTTTTTAATCATACCCAAAAGCCTTCCAAACAAGACCTCCTGATCAGTTTTGAGAATGCTAAGGAAAATCCGCAATGAGCAATGGTTGTCATATAAGGACTTGATCATGGTTCTCACTCAAGGAATCAAGAAAAGAGAAAAATAAAAAGGAAAAAGGAGATATTCTTACTAGTGAAAACTCTCATAGGCACTGTAAGGCGATAGCAAGTAGAGATAAATAAATAAGAAAAACTTGTTGGTGAAAACCCCTCGGGGCACCACTAGCTGAAAGTGAGTCGTGAAGCTGATGCAAAGAATTGGCACAAACAAGCCCGACTTCAAAGGTCATAGAAATGGTAAAAGGAAAGATTAGATTATTTTGATAGATTAGACCATTAAGTCCAAAATGCATGTAATGATCATTAAGGCTAGTTATTGAAAAAAAAACTTTTCGTACTATCTTTCCCGACAAGGGAATTTCTTGTTAATATTGTTTCTTTGCATTATTGTGTCCTTCACTTTGAGTCGGTCCTTGTCAAAACAATCAAGAAAAGATTTGAAAATATGCTACCATCTTTTCAGTTGCACAAACTAAGTTTGGCCAGCACACTCAGTTGTTAGAGTCAACATGCCTTTGAGGATCCAAATGTTTTCCCCCTAAAGGGCTCTTGTCAACCTACTTAGCTAAAGTAGGCAAGGTAACCTCAATGTTAATCAGGGATTCTCTGTAGTACCGAACAAGGACTATGGAGTGTGCACATCGTGCAAAAGGCACTTCCAGTTGTGATTCTCTCGGACAGACAAATTGCTCCAAAAGCAAAAGCCATTCAAGATATCAGAAAAGGTTATCCAGGAAAATAAATCTCTTTTTTAAGATAAGGCTGATTGAGCCACAAAACAGCAATGGCACTGGGAGTGAAATAATCAAGGTTGATATAGAAAGTAAGGTTCCCTTGAAAGCAACAACAGATTCTCTCAGCAGTACAACCAACTACCAATGCAGTCGGTCTTTCAAAGGTTGTATGATCACAAAGCCAAGCTGTCCAAGACTCAAGGCCACAAATCGACCACCACTTTCAAAATTGACAAAGTTTTCTTTGTTTAAAATTTGAACAAAGTAGTGCAAGGAAAGTGTTCAAAGAAAAAGAACTAAAAAAGAAAAAGAGAAAAAGTAGAGAAGAGAAGAACCAACAAAGGGAAGTTTCTCAAATCTTTGCCTTTATTTGTCTTGTTAGTGTGCATAAAATCTTGTCATTGCCCCTTACATTTTCCTTCTAGGGTAATACATCCTAGTCTCATGGACTTTCCTTCTAATAAAAATCTTAGTCTGATGAATCATTCTCCAAAGATAAAATACCCTAGTCTGATGAATTTTCTCCTAGGATAGAAATATTAGTCTGATGATTCTTTCTTCTAAGATAAGAAGTCCATGTCTGATGAACTTTCTCCTAGGATAGAAGTCTTAGTCTGCTGAATCTTTCTGCTAGGATAAATAAATAAAAAGCCCTAGTCTGATAAATTTTTCTCCTAGAATAAATATCTTAGTCTGATAAATCTTTCTCCTAAGATAAGAAGTCCTAATCTGATGAACTTTCTCCTAGGATAGAAATCTTAGTCTGATAAATCTTTCTTCTAAGATAAGAAACCCTAGTCTGATGAATTTCCTCCTAGGATAGATATTTTAGTCTGATGAATTTCTCTTCTAAGATAAGAAAACCTAGTATGATGAATTTTTTCCTAGGATTAGAAATCTTAGTCTGATGAATCTTTCTCCTAAGCTAATAAATTAGAAAACCTAGTCTGATGAATTTTCTCCTAGGATAGACATCTTCGTATGATGAATCCTTCTCCTAAGATAAAAAAAACATATTCTGATGAATTTCCTCCTAGGATAATTTTTTTTTAAAAAAAGAACTTGGATTTTAAAAATAAAAGGTCAATTTCAGGTTTTAGTTATTAATCTTTAGTTTTTCTTAAGTTTAGGGGTCCCGCCTGTAGGATAAGGTCAATTTTAATTTTTTTAAGTTGTTAATCTTTGGTTTCCTTAAGCTCAAGGGTCCCGACTGGAAAATAGGGTCAATTTTTAGTTTCTTTAAGTTGTTAATCTTTAGCATTTCTTTAGTTCAGGAGTTCTGCCTGGAGAATATGGCCAGTTTTAGTTTTCTTAAGTTGTTAAGCTTTAGCTTTCCTGGAGTTCAAGGGTCCCGCCTATAGAAAAAAGGTGAATTTTAGTTTTCTTAAGTTGTTAACCTTTAGTTCATAGGCCCCGCCTGGAGAATAGGGTCAATTTTTAGTTTCCCTAAGTTGTTTGTCTTTAGTTTTTCTTAAAGTTCAGGAGTCTCGCCTGGAGAATAGGGTCAGTTGTTAGTTTCCTTAAGTTTTCAATCTTTAGCATTCCTTGAGTTTAGGGATCCCTCCTGGAGAATAGGGTCAATTTTTTTAGTTTATAGTTTTGCTAACAACTCACAAATCTTCCTAGTGCAAACTGGGGCAGAGAAATTTTGCTCGTTTTGTTTGTTTTGATTGTAGGCACCCATATGGAGAACAAGGGAAGTCATTTCAGAATTCACTTCAAGTTTCAAGTCAGTAGCAGGAGCCCGCCTGAAGAATATGGTCAATTCAAGTTAGAAGTAGCAGAAGCTCGCCTCAAGAATGCGAGTCGACAGTTCAAAATGACCAAAAGTAGAAGTCTCAATCCAGAATAAAAGAAAAGAAAAAAAAGAAGTGAATCCAAATTGTAGAAGCAGATGAAAGATGTGAATTGCTCAAGACATAGTTGTAGTCACGAGCACTACATTCCCTGTTTTCATCAGTAGAAGCCGTAGAAGAATGAACTAGCACCTGCAGCTAGCAAGCATCAAGCTTTAGAAGACATATTGATAGGAATCTTGTAACTCATAACTGATAGGCTTGTATAGTTCCTTTAGATTTTGATTTTGATGTAATAAGAGGACCACGGACCGAAGCCTCAACGAAACCTCACTCGACTCTCCAACCCATCATTCCATCATTCTCCTTGAACTACACGCGGCCTGATTCCCTTATACCCGGGATATATAGGCTGTCCAAAACCAAGCCTCGGTTGCACTCTTTTCTTTTATTTTGTTTCCCTTTGAATAATGGTTTGGTAAAAAATTAGTCGCATGAATCACCTTGTCTTTGCCTAAAAACTCTTCATGTTTTCATGCGAAGAAGGGCATGCTGTGAGAACCTTATTTTTGACCATATCTAACTCTTTTCATAACTTTTTAGCATTTAAATATCTTTTAAATTTAATCTGAATATTTTAGCTTTATTTCACCTTTATTTTAAAATATTTAACTAGTATTTTTATTTGACACTCTTAAAAGAAAAGAAAAAATATTAATTAAAGCAAGAGCCAATGAGTTATTTCCATGTGGCAAGATTCTTCCTTATCTTTTGTAACAAAATCACATGCTCTCCCTAAAAAAAACTCACATGCACATACACACTTTTTTCTTGGCCACCAATTAATCACTATACCTACACTTATATATCTTCCACTCACTCACACAATTGAAAAAAGAGGACTTGCCAAAACAAACACAGATACGGATGAAAAAGGGAGCAGAGAAGGCAAATTGGGGATGGTCTTCTTCTTAATTTTTATCTGTTTCCTCCCTGTTCTTGACACCATAAATCAGCAAAAATCAACCATCTCAACCTCCCATAAACCATCTAGACCCCCCATTTTCAGATTTGGAGGAAATCAACGACGACTTGCAAAAAAGAAAAATGAGAGTGAGAGACCAAAAAATGAGCTGGAGCTCTTCATCTCCTCACCCGTACTACCATTTTAACCAGCTATGAATACTAGCCCTTGACCACCCTAAAACACCCTCAAATCGTACCCCCCAAACACGAGCTAAAAGCTGCCGAAATCAGCTGGAAAACACAGCACACACAGGTGCAAAACACCATCCAAAAACAACTACAAAATAGTCCAAAAATCCCCACAAACCCAGCTCCAAAATACAGCAGAATCCCTAGCCAAAATCTCCATTGAAACAAGTTGAAAAGTCTGTCCAAACATCACCTCTTCAAGGTAGTGTTCAGTTGGGTAGGAGTTTAAGGTTCAAAATCGTCCACTCAAGTTGAGGTTGGATTCGAGTTTCCTGTTGAGATTCCGATCGTGGGTCTATTATTGTTGTAGAAGTTGTGATATTTGAGATTTTATAGAGGTCAGTTGAAGAAAGCTTACTACCTAAAGGAATTAGGAACACAGAACAACAATTCAGAGGATGATCTGCTACCCTTTTTCTCTTCACCAACTATAAAGAAATTTCTGGAGGTGATAGTTATATAGACCTTGACCGCGTTTTAAATCCAAAGCTGGGGAATTCGATTTGTAATGTTGTAAGTACAATCTTGAACTTTTGAGCAGTAAGTGTATATATGATCAATTAGACTGTACTCAAACTTCAAATCCATGGAATTTGCTCTAGTTTATAGCCAGGTTTCATCATAATGATTCTGTTAAATGCTTAAATTCTCATAGAAGATATTACAATGGATTTTGATCTCTAGCATTTCAGTGTACCAAATTTACTCAAGTTAGTAAAAGATTGACTAGTATCAATAAATATTATTGAAAAAATTATGAAAACTGGCCTACAGGTGAAACATTCACCTGATGTTAGGCAGGGGAATAACTTCTAATTTTTGTCATATGAATCAATGACTTTGCCACAAATAATTCCATAATTCATGACCTTACGTTAATCTCAATTCAATTTAGAATAAATAATTTCACGAACATTTGTTGCATGCTTTAGGCACGACTTTAATTTATTATTGTGATTATGTACACGTTCGCGTGACGTAATTATGATTATCAAAGTAAATCAAGGTACGCATTCGCGCGACCTTGGCCAAACAATCTTAATGAATAATTTTTAGCGCGCTGAATAAAAAGAGTGTACATGCATGAGACCCATTTCAAAGATAAATCCATAAACGCCATAATTAAAAAGCGGTAAAGGGTAAATGTACATTTGTTCTAAATATAAGTAATTAAATAATTAATTAGGCTAGGTATGATTAGATCGACAGTGCTAAAACCACATAACTAGGGAGTGTCTCACACTTTCTTCCGGGTTGTCATAATCCTTATCCGATCTTCTGGTTTCGTGCACTTTTAAAACAGAGTCAAATTTCCTCGATTTGAGATTTAAAATAAATCGGTGAATTGGGACACCATAAATATTTCAAGTGGCGATACTTAATTAATTAAATAATCTCATTCTGATTAATGTCACTTTAATTGGAAAAATTACCTATCCCTTGGAAAAATGGAGGTGTGACACCAGTTAATTTTATAAATCATTGGAGGAATGCAAGCCTCAACTGCAAAGACAGGCTTACTGAAGCTTCTGCATAAACATGTTTATCTAAGACATGCATTGGGGACTGTGCTACATCTTGTACGGTATCAAGCCTAACACATTTGAATAACTTGCAACTTGTGACCAGGACATAGAATTGAGCATGGCCTCCGCTGGAAATGAAAAGTTGCCCATCTGTGAATCTCACAAAGTGAACGACAAGTAAGAAGTCAGGAAATTGAGCAAGTTCGTACCCAAGTCTTAAAACAAAGAAGCTATGAATGTCAACACATTACCTTTGAAGTTTACGACGAAGGTGAGCAAGAAGCAGAGTATGAAATCCACTTCTTTTCAAGGTAAGCCAAGTGAATAGTTGACTCTAAAAGAAATGCAAGAGAAGGAGTACCCATTTCTGGATTATGATGTGCTAGCTATTTTTGAAGAACTCCTCAAGTTAAATCTCCTTGAGCTTCCAAAGATGAAGTGACTAAATGAAGCTGGGAAAACAAATGACCTAAATTACTGCAAATACCATAGACTTGTGAGCCACCCTCTGGAGAAGTGCTTTATCTTCAAGGACAAAGTTATGGACTTGGATTGAGAAAAAAATAGTGCTTGAAGATGAGAAATCAAGCGCAAACCAAGTCTCTATCACCCCTGGTCTATTCAGTACAAATGAATTGTGTATTTTCAAAGAAGTAAAGATGAAGAATTACTGGAGAACAACAAGGTTGAAGTTCATCAGCCTGATGATGATGAAGGTTGAACGTTGATGACTCGTCAAAGGTTCCATAAAAGTAGACCACAAAAAAAAATCAAAACAACAACCAACAAGGAGAATGATGATAAAAAGACAAAGAAAATAGAATCCAGTTAGGTGTTTAAAGAAAGCAAAAGTGGAGTTGCACCACCCTCAAAAGCCATGACATCCAGTGACCTTGGAGGATTTCTTGCCATGTTGATTCCGCATGAAGATTTTCGGTGATGGTATTAAGGCCTATTGTTGCAATGTTGATAAAGGGGAAGAAAAGAGTGATGACCTACAGTTGGCACTATCTTCAGAAAATCTCATCGAGTCCATTCCTCAAGAAGTAAATGCTTGTAAGGAAAAAGTTATGTTTACAAATGATGATCTTCTACTAGGTGGCACTCCTCATAACTGGCCATTATACCTAGTTGGATATATGTGCAATGAAAGGGTAAATCAAAATTTTGTTGATGGAGGATCCTCGGTGAACATCTTGCCAATTTGCACTGTAAAAGAACTTGGTATTCCTATGAACGAACTCGCGGAAAGCTATGTGATGATTCAAGGATTCAACTAAAGGGGTCAAAGAGCCATAGGTGCAATAAGGTTAGTAATCCTCATTGAAGATATGCAATCAAGTGCACGGTTGAATGTGATCGATGCGAAAACTTCATACAACGTCTTGCTTGGAAGGCCTTGGATACACTAGAATAAAGTGGTTCCATCTACCTACCATCAATGTTAAGAATACTATGAGGGTGAAGTCGAGAAGAAGATAGTTGCTGATGATGAGTCCATTCACCGAGGCTGAGTCATACTTCGCTGATGTAAAGTTCTGCTTGAAGAACCACATTGTGAAGGAGCTAAAAGTTGATGATGTTATGAATGGAAAGAATAATAAGTCCACAACTAAGAGAGTTGAGGTAGTTGCTAAGGAGGTATACCTTAACTCAAATAAATCTCATGGAGGGAACACACTGTCTAATGAAAAGAAAGTAACTCATGCGCTTCATTATGTCCTTAAAAGAAGAAAGATGAGGGAGAATCAACCAAAATCCAAACCAATATGCTAAGGGAGTTAACTCTTTCGATCAAACGAATTGAGGCAGTAAAGTTTCCCTCAATGCTATTTGTAGGGTTTGTGGACCAAATCATTCACAGAACGTGGCACTCCCTACGAGGTGTACAGATGAAGGCTTTGATTCTAATACTTACAGGCTATTTTCAAGAGTTGGATATAATCCAAATGAGCTATCAAAATTAGGGAAGCTCCCATCAGAAGTTGCTACAAGGCAACCACGTGAAGGTTGGGGTACAAGCAACCATTACCAGTTCTCATCTCCATAATAAGTGCAAGCCATAATTATATCATTGTAGAAGATGAATTTTCCACTTCTAACAGACCTTTAGTCTTTGATCGACTTGGAAAACCAACTGTGAGGACTTCCGTATTTAAGAGATTGGGTCCATTAAAGAAGGGAAACAAGTTCCACAGAAATTATCGAAATACAAGAACACCCACTTCGCCCAAAATTCAAAAGATCTCTGAGGATTTCCAAAGTCTGGTTCCTTCTAGAATGAAGCGATAGACGAAACTCATGTTTCGTGTGATGAGGTACTGAAGGTAAAGCCATATATTATGGTCTATACCAAGAAACGTGATGAAGATTAAGAGAGCATGGGCTCTTATATCACGTTACTGTAGAAGGCGAGCAATATGTTTCATCTTCAATGAAGGTTGACGAGACACTTGAGGATATTTCTTGGTGTCACCATATATCTTTCAATGACGGATACCCTCAAAAAGATGAGTATGCAAAAGATGATCCCCCGGAACTTGAAGAAGGGGTAAGACAACGGTTGATACGTTAAAAGAAGTTAACCTTGGCACAGATGAAGAACCAAGGGCCACTTACCTAAGTGCTTTACTAGCAATCGATGAAGAAAACGCTTATATAGAGTTACTCAAGGCATTCAAGGATGTCTTTTCTTTGAGTTACAAAGAGATGCCTAGCTTGGACCCTAAAGTAGCAATCCATCACCTTGCAGTCAAGGATGATGCTCATTCTGCTAAGCAAGCCCAAAGGCGCTTTTGTCCAGACTTGGTTCCCTTGATCAAAAATGAAGTTAACAAACTCATTGAAGCTGGATTTATTCGTGAAGTTAAATACCCAACATAGGTTTCAAGTATTGTTCCCATGAGAAAGAAGAATGGCAAAATTCAAGTGTGTGTTGACTTTAGGGATCTCAATAATACATGCCCTAAGGATGAATTCCCACTTCCTATTATAGGGTTTATGATTGATGCTACTACTGGATATGAGGAAATGTCATTCATGGATGGTTCATCAAGCTATAACCAAATTCGCATGGCACTAAAAGATGAAGAGCTTACTGCATTCTACACCCCACAGGGTATTTATTGCTACAAGGTAATGCCTTTTGGCTTGAAAAACACTGGTTCTACTTACCAAATGGCTATGCAGAGTATTTTTGATGATCTTTTCCACAAGTTTATGTAGATGACTTGGTGGTAAAATAAAGAAAGAGGGGCGACCACTTGAAAGGCTTGAGAATGGTGTTTGAGTTGCTCCGTAGGCACCAACTTAGGATGAATCCATTGAAATGCGCCTTTGGAGTTACTTCCAGAAAGTTCCTTGGTTTCATTATTCGGTATCGAGGGATTAAAATTGATCGAGCCAAAATAGATACAATTTTTAAAATTCTTGAGCCTCAGAACATTCATGAATTGAAAAGTCTACAAGGAAAGATAGCTTATCTTAGGAGATTCATCTCGAATCTATCTGGTAGATGCCAACCATTCAGTCGCCTTATGAAGAAAGGTGTCCCTTTCAAGTGGGACCAAGCTTGTAGCAATGCCTTCGAGAGCATTAAATCCCACTTGATTAGCCTTCAGTTTTAGTAGCCCCTATACTTGGAAAGCCATTGATACTATACATTGTAGGGCAAGAAAAGTTTGTTGGAGCACCATTGGCCCAAGAAAATAGTGAGGGAAAAGAAAACTCTCTTTACTACTTGAGCAGGATGATGACACCAAACGAGCTAAATTATTCGCCAATTGAAAATTTGTGTTTGGCGCTAGTATTCTCAATTCAAAAGTTGAAGCACTAATTTCAAGCTCATGTTGTTCGTCTTGTTTCTAAGGCAAATCCCATCAAGATCGTGATATCAAAACATGTTCTTAGTGATCGACTAGCGAGATGGTACTTCCAATTTCAACAATTTGAGATTGTGTACGTCCCTCAAATGGCTATATAAGGACAAGCATTGGCAGACTTCTTGGCAGATCATCCGATACCTGATGACTGAGAACTAACTAATGAATTACCCGACGAAGATATAATAGTCGTTGAAGTCCAACCTCCATGGAAGATGTACTTTGATGGTGCTACACATTGTGGAGGAGCCGAGTATTTTTCATTCCTCAATGGGAAGTTCTGCCTTACTCCTTTACGTTGACACAACTCTGCTAAAACAATGTTGTTGAAATCAAGCATTAATACTTGGGCTTGAAATGACTATCGATATGAAGCAGTTGTAATCAAGTCTTTGGTGACTCCCAGTTAGTGGTCAATCAACTTTTAGGTAGTTACGAGGTGAAGAAACCTGAACTATACCCTTATCATAGTTATACTAAACAGTTTATGGGATGGGTTGGTGATGTGACTATTCAACATGTACTTAGGGAAGAAAACAAAAAGGCTGATGCTTTAACTGCCCTAGCTTCATCGTTAACCCTTCCTGATCAAGCGTGAGTTACTATTTACCAAAAATGGGTAGCACAACGACTAAATAAGGGTAAAAGTGAAGAAAATGAACTCGAGCATCTTGTCGCTATTTCTGAATCTAGGAAGGAAGAATGGCAACAATCCATTGTCGATTACTTGAGCTACGTAATACTCCAGAAAATCTGAGGAGAAGAACTGAAATCAGTCATGTGCACCTCGCTTCCTTTATTACAAAGATACCCATACAAAAGATCATTTGAGGAGGTACTCTAGCGATGCCTAGGGAAAGATGAAGCACTCCAAGCTTTGCAAGAAGCACTTTTTGGGGTATATGGATCACATCAGCTTGGATCAAAGCTCCACTACCATATACAAAGGATGGGATATTATTGGTCGACTATGGTAAAAGATTGCTTGGACTGCACTCGAAGATGCAAGGCTTGCCAATTCCATGAAAATTTTATTCATCAGCCTCCTGAAATGTTGCATCCTGGCCATTTGACACTTGGGGATTGGATGTTGTTGGAACACTGCCAAAGTCCATTGGTGGGCTAATAAGTAGGGATTTTAACTTATTATTTGCTCTCTTTTACTTGTGTTTTGGGCCAAAAATATGTGAAGGTATTCACGGAAACTAATGTAATACGCTTGCTTGCATGAATTATTCAAAATGAGCCAAAGGAGTCATAATCAACTCATAAAAGGAGTCAAAACTGGAACAAAAACCAAGACTGGGCCAAGAGATCTGAACTGCGGACTGCACAAATATTGTGCTGCCGTGAAAGCCACACCGGCGCCGCAATCAGAATTATGCGGTCCGCAAAAGGAAGGTTCAGAGATTTGTATTTTCAGGATTAATGACAAGCGCGGTTCGCGTTAGAATTATGCGGCCGCAGAAGTCCATTACGTGGTCGTGATTGAAATTATGCGGTCCGCGAAACTCAACTCAACCCAGATATAGGTTTTAAGAACACGGACCGCGGACTCTATTACGTAGCCGCAAAAGCAAGAATGCGGCCTCACTTAGAATTACACGGCCGCACAACCTCCGCAGGGGTATTTTTGTTCGAAAATTTTAGCTTAGTAGAAATAGACCTCTTTGACATTTTTAGATCATGTTATGCATTAGTTGAGCACGTGAGATGGCTGCACATTCCGTTTTGGGAAATTTTGTACTAGAACCACCTTTCAACATTCGATTTTCATCTTTTAATGTAGTATTATGAATTTTATCTTCGTTTCCTCTTTAATTTCTATTATTTCCATAAGTAGCTAAATCCATAGCTAGGGTTGTAACATAACCCTAGTGTGGGTATTTGATGGGTATTGAATTTTAGGGCTTGTGTCATGACCCAAAATCCACTAAGGGTCGTGGTGGCGCCGGACACTACTGTCAGGCAATCCAACCAAATTACTTAATCAAAATATCATTTTAATACTTTTGAAATCTAGGATTTTTCCTTCAAATTTAGCAATTTTAAAGAATATAGTCTCAAATCAAATTTTAGTGATAAGCAGTTAATACAATACTTCAAACCATCCCAGAACCCGGTGTTACAAGTACATGAGCTTCTACTGACAAGAAAATAGAATACTACATCCGTCCGGAATACAGTGGATAGGAAGTAAATACAGTACACTGGAAGGGACTACTCTAGCTGCAGCCGTCTCAAATGATGCAGCTCACCTAGTCCCAGAATCATCCGCGCTGCTACGCCCAGTAGGCCACTAGAGTTACATATACCTATGCAACAAAAATGCACAGAAGTGTAGTATGAGTACGTAAACAACGTGTACTCAATGAGTATCCCGCCTAATCTCGAAGAAGTAGAGACGAGATGGTCAACTTCGACACTTACTAGAGGTCAATTGACAATATACTAAAAATGTGAGGAAATCATGGATTTATATAGCAGTTCTAATTCACGAAGTTAGAAAAACAGGTAAACACCTTCAACAAATAATCAAGGATTTTCAAGATTTACTCTTCATTATCTTATCAATTTATATCAAGCCACGAAGGGCAATTTCACATTTAAAAATCTCAAGCGACAATATAACATGCGCAAATAACACAGAGGGGACGGCCCAATCCAACAAAAATAAACTGTGCACTTGCCGAGGGTCGACGGCGCGCCTATATATGCATCTATTTAATCTGCCGAGGCGTTCAGCCCATTCCATAAATAAACACATACCCTGCTCGCGAATCATGCATGCGACGCAGGTACACATAGAGATACATGCTCAATCAGTCAATTAAGAACTTATCGAGGGATATTTATCCAAATAAAATAATTTCTCTTTTAATAATTCAGGAAAAATGACGTTTAATCCCTTTTTAAATTCATTTACTAATACAAGGTGATATAAGCAATTAAAGTTATCCATGGGTTCATAAATACTCCAAGTATAACATGTTTTTGGGTCCTAACTACCTGGACAATAGCATAAGAGTAGCTACGCACGGACTCTCGTCACCCCGTGCGTACGTAGCCCCCGTAATTAGGAGCACATGATCAATTATTTCACCTATGGGGACAATTCCCTCTTACAAGGTTAGAAATGAGACTTACCTCTCTTCGAAAATCCATAACCAGTATTCCACGCCCTTCCGAAGACTCTACTTGATGCACCACACTCCAAAACTAGCCAACGGTTATGCAAATCCATTAATATATGCTCAATTATTCATTACAATCTAATTTATAGAAATTCCTAACTCCGATCGAAAAGTTGACCAAAACGTCCTCGGGCCCACATGCCCGGAATCCGAAATTTTTTGAAGATAAAGATTACCCATGACCTTAGGAAATCAAATATATAATTTTACTAAATTCCATACTCCATATCATGGTTAAATTCCAAGAATATAATTTCTAGGTTATTTTCTCAAAACTCCAAGTTTTTCTATAATTTTCATGCTCAAATCCATACATAATTGATGTATTTAACTCATGATAGGGGGGATATCTTACCTTGTCATTGATGACGAAAATCCTCTCTTGAAGATCCCCCAAAAATTGCTCAAGCCATTAAAAATGGGTGAAATGAACTCAAACCCCGATTTAAAACATCCCTTTTGCCTCCAGCGATTTTTGCACCTGCGGTCCCTTGACCGCTTCTGCGGTTCCGCAGGTGCGGATAAATCACCGCTTCTGCAGTCCGCCCAAGGCTACCCTTTTTCTCTTCTGTGATATGCCCTCCGCAGATGCAGTCCCGCTTCTACGGAAATTTGACCGCATCTGCGGTCCACTCTGAGCCGACCCAATCTGCTTCTGCGACCACTTCTCCGCAGATGCGGTCCCGCTTCTGCGGAACCTTGACCGCATCTATGGTCCCTTAACCAAAAATTCGCACCTGCGCCTTCCTAGCCGCTTCTGCGTCACCGCACCTGCGGCCCCTTTTCCGCAGGTGCGGTTATGACAGCAACCAGCAGTCTTCAACCTTCCAAAAATCCCATTTTCGATCACGTTAACCACCTGGAATCTACCCGAGGCCCCCGGCACTCCAACCAATCATACCAACTAGTCCCAAAATACTTTACGGACTTGCTCAAGGCCTCAAATCACATCAAACAATGCTAAAATCATCAATCAACCTCCAATCCAAGTTTTATGAACCTTGAAATTTCCAACCTCTATTTCCGACGTGTAAACTTATCAAATCACATCCGATTGACCTCAAATTTTGCGCACAAGTCATATTCAACATTGCAGACCTACTCCAACTTTCAGAATCGGATCCCGACCCCGATATAAAAAAGTCCACCTTCGGTCAACTTCTAAAAAACCTTCAAATTTCTATCTTTAGCCAAAGGGTCCAAAATGACTTACGGACCTCCAAATTCACTTCCGATCGCGCCCCAACTCCAGAATCAACATACGGAGCTATTCGCAGTCTCGGAATCCCCAACGGACATCGAATATACTGAAATTCACTTCAAGCCAAACTTAAATTTTT
Source organism: Nicotiana glauca (assembly GCA_026770625.1). Taxonomy (NCBI): domain Eukaryota; kingdom Viridiplantae; phylum Streptophyta; class Magnoliopsida; order Solanales; family Solanaceae; genus Nicotiana; species Nicotiana glauca. Next base: position 15,041 of record MU736832.1, on the reverse strand, counting down.
TTTTCCAAAATGCTAACTTCCACAATAGCCGCCAAAATGCTCCCGGGTTATTCAAAACCCAATCCGGGCATACGCCCAAGTCCGAAATCATCATACAATCCTACTGGAACCTTCAGATCCTGATTCTGAGGTCGTTTACTCAAAATTATAATCCTAGTTCATTCTTTCAACTTTAAGCTTCCGAGATAAGAATTCTCTTTCGAAATCAACTCAGAACTTCCTGAAATTTAATTCCGACCACGCGTACAGGTCATAATACCTGAAATGAAGTTGTTCATGGCCTCAGACTGCTGAACGGAGCGCTAGGACTCAAAACGAACGGTTGGGTCGTTACATTCTCTCCCACTTAAACATACGTTCGTCTTCGAACGTGTTGAGAATTACACTGAAGTAGTCTGAAATCACTGTTTAACATCTCATGCACCTTCTCGTGCCACCATAACTAAGTTGAGCACATCAGCTTGATCAATTCTGAAGATATTCCCTTTTGTTCAAGCAAATAAGCCTTAGAGACCAATTCTAACATCTGGGATTCTATGCCCGATCTGTTTCCAACATAGGATCACCATATCAATTACTACACGATGTACCCAAACATGACTTCATACCTTAGCTGAATTCATGCCTTGCATCATTTTACTCACCGGGCCCCAATAACATTTTCTGATCAACTTAGTCGAAATCCTACTAATCCGATGCTCCTATTGCACCCCATGACTTACGCCGGTCTCACTCCAACCTTTACAATACCGCCACGACGGAAGAGGTGCAAAAATTCATAACCAACTGCCGAGTCAACAAATTATTCGGTCTATACCCCTGACATAAACATCACCTCATTTAGGACCAAATAATGGTCTAATCTCCATAAGTTACTTCATATACTCAGATTGCACTGATCCTAAATCCAAAATTCTCGCCTCACCCAGTACGAACTTCTCAGGCAATAAAACACCACACACATAATCAAAAGTCTCATAAGATACCACAATGTGCCAACAGGCCACCAATTCGAACGCACTACAAAAGGAAGACGAACCTTGGAAGGAATTACCTAACTCACGTACTAATACGGACTTTCCTTAGAAAATAGGAAACAAGGCACACAAAATAGCCTATAGAAAACTATACTCAACATCATACTGTTACGGCGTGCAACCCGATCCACACATAGATCTCACATAAGGAGATGCACATCGAGCCAAATTTGCTCATTACAACAAAATACCAAATATCGGTCATAAGCATGCTAAATGCATAATAACATCCCTATCACACCTTATTTTTTACACACCTACCCCGAAAGATAAATGTATAAGGGAGTTTTTTCATTTAAAGTGACATTATTTGAAATGGGATTATTTATTTATTTAAGATTCGCCACTTGGGATAGGATTGGCTTGTGGTGTCCCAAGTCACCGGTTTAACTTAAATCCCAAATCGAGGAAAATTTTTGACTTCCCAATTGGAGTTTGCGAACCAAAAATTCTGTGTAAGGAATTCTGTTGACCCGAGGAAAGGTGTTAGGCAACCCGGATCCCGTGGTTCTAGCACGGTCGCTTAAATTATTATAAATGGCTAAAACCTATAGTGCAACTTTAGATTTAATCCGCTTTGGTCAATTTTTAAGAAAGTGAACGTCGTTTAAAAACGTGTTTTGGATCACGTCACATGAAATGCACCCGGATCCGCGACACATTTTTATCCAAAGTTTTGAGATTTGGATTTGGGTCAGATGAAATGCACACCCGAGTTTAGGAATATAATTTTATTAAAATCGCGCCTAAAGTGGCTAACGCGTTATTATCTTTTGGGAGGGCCGTGAAGTTCGCTAAATGGCCCTTCCCGAATTTCTAAGTATTGTTTAGTTAAGCGTTGAATGAGGGCCCCGCAATTTGCGTATTTTATTCGACGAGGCTTATCTCATCATTTTTATTTAAAGGCCATTCCTAAGTGACTACGATTTTCTATTTATTATTTGTCTCCAAAAAGAAGAAACCTAATTAATTATGAATTGAATTATACCAAAGTAAGCTAAGAACTGAATTCTCCCAGCCCAAGCTCAAACAATGAACTAGCCTGCATGATGGGCTTTGATACAGCCCAATTGCGTAGGCCCATCATGAGTAGAAGATGGCTTAGGCAGCTGTGATGCCCCCAGCCTGGGATCGAATCCCAGCAAGAACAGCTACAACCCAAGCAGCTATGAGGCCAGCGTCGAGCCCGTACATCAGCAATGATGAATCACAATGACAAAACATTCCCCTCGTTTTAATTAATAAATATGATCTCCACAATCTCGAAACCAAGTCATACCCCAGTTGAACCATATATGCATTGAATTTATACAAATTATATTAGGTGTGTTAACCAGTTGGTAGCAAGGAAAGGATGTGTACGTTTTATTCAATTGGAGGTGTTAATCAAACTACAATACTAATTAACTAAGATGAACTTCCAGACTCACTGTGACATGTACCCAAAAATGAATGCTAATCTGTCAACAATTCAAATGCCCTACACCAATCAAATCTAGAAACTTATTTAAATGCAGACACCAATTTACTTCAGCATGAACAATGATAAAAATGACTACTAGCTAAGATGAACCTTACTAAACCAGTCCACGAATTTACCTTCTACTACGAGGTCAT